>JAQFXM010002044.1:0-27210 GCA_034693345.1 Entomobrya multifasciata
AACAGCCCATGCGTTTTCGAAAAACCTAATAAAACTCAAAATCTTTCTTCGTTTTTATAATTAGTATACACACTGTAGTGATGACTATCATGACTTCACAAACTCTTGTAGAACACTTTATACGATATGCAAGAAGATGTGTTTTTACTAACTTATACAGTTCTTAATGAAGATTCTAGCTGTGTATAGCTTCTGGTATCGTCCCGTCTTAAATTCTTTACTAGGCTTCAGTGAAGACGTGACAGTTATGAGTTATGATTCTAGATGAGTGGATTATGCACTACAAAATTGGTTTATAGGCCATGCACCTACATTTTTTGGTTTTAGCAGTACAGTTGTCCAAAGAGAGACAACCCCCGAGGGTCGCTGCTGCCTCAATATACTATCAATAAGGAGGAATTGTCGGGAAGCAAAATGAAAAGTTCTTTAAACCTTAATAATCATGCAAATTTTATTGCTGTGCTACTAACCTCTTACTATTTAGTATGAGTGCATATCGAACTGATTCTTATAAAATATATAAATTCAATGAAATCAATGTGATTAGCAAAATAACAATTTCGAATAAAATCTTGTTAAACTCATTAATTGAAAATTAAAAATGTTTATAAACTCTCGGTTTAAATTTATGTATCCAAAGAGAATGTGTTGGTTCAAAGAGAGATTAGCTTGTCAGAAATCAATATTGCTAAAACAATTGCTAAAACTAGTGATAAAAAATAGAAAAGACAGTTTTGCCTAAGATCAGATTATAAAGCATTCTTAATAATAATAATAATCTTAATAATAGTCTAATGATTAGCCGATTCTATAAAGCAAGTAAAAACTAGAATGACTCATATGATATAGCGCTGGTATGCACTTAAAGATTTGTCATCTTATATCATAAACATCTTTGAATACTTATTGCCTTCCTTTTACAATTCGAATAATGTCTTGTCTTGTCATTTAATAGAAACACATATTCATGCAGTATCTTGCATAAATGCATAGTCTCTAACATCTTAGAAATAGAACGGACTTTATAGAAAATCGAAACAATATCTTGTAATTATTTGAAGAATTAGCCTACTGATGTTAAGATTACTTTTAGGGCCCATATATAAAGTTTTCTTGATAAAGGTTATTCTTAAACGAGTTTCAAACATCTCGTGTGTTTAAACTTTTAATATCAAGTCCTTCTTCTATAATTATGCATTTTATTATATGCATGATCCTAACCATCTGCATATCACTGAGTAGCTTCTTTGAACTTTAACCTCAGATCATTTATCAAAGACAGACGGACAAAAGAAATATCATCAAATTAAATCGACGTTGACATATTAGCAAATTTCTGCTGCATTGTAAAATTAAAACGTTATGTTATCATACTATTGAGGGACAGAATAATTGAATTAATTGCTATTGAAAAGTATTCCAATATATACAAACATCTTTCCCTAAGTGCTATCCAACCCTCTAAAATTATATTACCACGCTACCAACAGTTCATAATAAAGTATTCTACAACAAGAATCGAAAGAAATTTATAAGGTTGAAAAGATAAGATTTAAGATAGAAAATTGATATTGAGATAAACATAGAGGAAATCAAATCTTTATAAAAACCTTTAAATAGTATTGCGATAATATCTACATAATATGCGTGGTTTAAAATATTAGTAATTCAATAATGTTATTTGGTATATACATTGAGAAACAAAATTTTAAAATCTTTGAGAACTATATTTTGTTAGATCTATATTAATACTTGATCAAAAGAATTCGTACAAATATCTAAAATTGATATAACAAAACAAAACAAAATTGTAATCTAAAACGTATTAACGTTCTTTGTATTTGTTTGAATTGACTAATTAATGAATTCGAAATGGAAAATAGGAAAATGTCTATAAAATATAAAAAGTTTCTATCCTTGAGTAGGCTTCTGATATTCTGCCCTTTCAACTGGACATTTTCTATCAATTCCTGTGAGCTTCAAAAAGTCTATCTGTCGCTGTTGGCTAACACACCTTAAACATCCCATCTCTCGCATCGTTGGATTATATGAATAAATTACCTTGGACCTTACAAATTCTTGTGACATTGAATTATTGGATAATTGACATTCCCTTTCGGAAGAAGAAAAATTCTATTTTCCTCAAAATTACGAGTGATTTCTGATTTAGTATCTGTTAGAAAAGTATCAATTTGAAATTTTGAAAATTCAGTTGAAAATCTGTTAACATTTCATGTCATTGGTTATATTGGTATTAATTAGCCTTTACAAATTATATTCTCATCTAAAAGTCTTATTTTGTATATAACTTCGATTGGTCTATAAATTACATTAGTATAAATAATTGGTAGAATTACTTGTATTAAATTGGTAAGAGTAGTAGAGAAGGGTATATTAAGTCAATACGGGCTATAGGGAATACATGGGTATGGTCAGTTTGCAGCTTATCAAAGGAGCCGGCGCCAACGTGCTTTGCATACTAATTAGTTAGTTTGTACTTAAAGGTAGGTAGCCCTTACTTTTCTCATCGTCATCCCATCTGGATCATCAATCATCAATCACTGTCAAACGTTCATCATATCACTGTCAATCAATCAACATTTCAATGTCACATCATTACATCGCTGGAGAAAGAGATGGACAACAGGTGTAAATCAAATCTCTACACGTATGGTATCTTTTTTAAATATCTAAAGTATGTAGTGTGTACTTGGTAGATAGCCCTTGCTTTTCTCGTCGTCATCCCTTCTGGATTATCAGTCACTGTCATTCAATCATCTTATCACTTTCACTTAATATAAAAGCACATAAACAAATCTTGAAAAATAAACCTATCAAGCTAAGCGTAGCAAAGTGACGAATTAATCACTAACAAGTAAGTTGTGCTGCAACAGCTTACTGGCCTTTTCCATCTAACGTTAATAGCTAATTCCAAAATCAAGCTTGCGAAGTTATAGAATAGCCATTGGCAGGGACTGATAGTAAATACAAACGATATGGCATGTGTAGGCGAAGTTACGTAATGAGTGGGGTGGAGTACGTAAGGTTTATGAGAATTTTAGCAATGTTTTGGCTGAATTACCTATCTGTATGAAATTACGTAATATTTGGTCAAAGTCAAAATTACGTAATGTTTGATCAAAATTACGAGATATCTGGGGCAAGTAGGCATGTTTTGAGTCAAGCGGGGTCAATTGAGGTAAACTTTGGGGTCAAGTGAGGTCAACTTTTGGGTCAAGTGAGATCAACTTTGGGGTCATTTGTGACGTCATTTATGAACAACTAGCAAAGCCAGATGTACACAACTGATACCCGTTAGTGTACGTAGTACACTACAAAAGTCTCTAGTAGATATGATATTGATCTTGAAAATCTCATGATTTTTTGTCTCAAAATTCTAAAATTTAAATTTTCCTGCCTATTTTCAGTAACGTAGTATTTCAAATTTTAAATCTGATGTCAAATTTGGATTCTACGTGTCCAAAACCTCCTTGGATATGAATTTCGTATGTATCAACAAACAAAAATGTATCTGCCCAAGTTGTAAGCCAGCATTTTGAAAAGTGAAATGTTTATTAGATCAAGCACTAAGCACACAACGAAACAAACGTTCAAAGTAGGATCCGTCAAAGATCAGCCGCAAGAATTTTATCCTCTTATGTAGTTGATATATGATCAATACATGCACCTTAGAGAAGTTTCTGACGGGTAACTTTTGACCCCGTTGGCCTTTTGGGGTCAAACTTTGTGGTGAAGGAAGTCATGACCCTTGGTACCCCTGACCCAAGTTTGGTCCAAATCGGCTTATGGGTTCTCGAGTAATTATCCAGACAGACGGACGGACGGACATCGTGAAGTTAATAAGTGACTTCGTGACTTAATAATCATGTCAAAAAAGAGTCTGCAAGAGTCTGGATACGGATACGGTATCAACAGTTATTAGTCCACAACATAAAAATACGTGTTTTTTAAGAGAGGGGAGTATTTTCATGCCCATCGAGAATATTTTAAAGAGCTCACGGCTGTATGAATGAATCGCTGGACTTATGTCCACTGCTACTGCTTGTAACTTTTACGTATATTGTATGTACATGTTATGATGACAATTTTCATGCTGGTTGGCTTTTTTTCAGTTCGACTCGAACTTCAAGTCTCTTATTATCTCGGATATTTCTCTCATCTCAAGATTATTTTTCAAAAAAGTTCCAAAGTTCGGGAAAATTCCAATTAGGTTCCATTAGATTCCCAAGTTTAGAAGGGTCGTAAAATGGGTCGTCTAAAGTTTTGCCAGTTGTGTGAGTGGAGTTCACGTTGTGCTGATTATTTAATTCGGCACATGTATGAACAACACAGATATGGACCACGTAGTGTTGTTGCGTTAAACTTTCCCATAAGATGGTGTAATGTGGAGTGCAAAGGTGTTGCAAATCTACTTGGACACTTAAGTTACTATTACATTGGGTGCCACAAGTGCGAAAAAGTGGATTCCTGTTGTTTAAGATGTATTTGCCAATTAGCAAAGTTATACACATATTAGTGATACAAGTGAAAGCATGCATGTGTGGTTTGTTTGTGAAATTGCAGTGGAGTATGACGCAGATGACTTGAGAAGGGACTGGCAGGAACTCAATCAAGGTAATTAAAATTAATAATTATCATTATTAATTAAAGTTGGCAAATTATTCTTTTTCGCAATTAATGCGCAATTTTTCTAAATCAGATCCGCAACCAAGGCCAAGTCGGTTTCATTTCGGGCAATTTAATGGTAAGTTGCAAAAAGGGCATGCCAAAAAATTTGATCTTGAGAAGATTTTTAACACTTGCAATTAACTTTAACTTTTGTAGGGCCACTTCAGCTCTACTCGACCCAGCAACCACAACAGCAGCATCAAGCTCATCATTATTCTCCTACTGGTACGTACATTTATATAATATGTAAAAGTGAAAGATGCTTTAATATATATTATCAAAGAGAATCTTGGGCAGTGTGTGTGTTCTTTTTAGCCCCTCTCAAATAACTATTTATAAAATATTCACAAGTGCACATTTCAGCAAAAAAGTTACACCAATCGATTACGTATCATGTGACCTCATCAATTAATTTGTTAAATTGGACTAATTAGTGCTACAAACTAGTGAAAATTGCAAAAATCAGTTGAACTATTTGATTCAGTCATCATTCATCATTCATTCAAGAAAAATATTCTATGATAAAGTACCTTGTACCTACAGCTCTATACACACACACGTCTATCAATTTTTTTTTTACGGTGCAGACTTAATTCATATACAACAAGTCATGACAAGTCATGAAAATGAGGACGTAGATGAATGTATGCATACGTATCGCGTTTTTCGTTGCATAGAATTGGAGCAGTGTGTGTCGAGTCATAAAGTTAAACTAATTTTTCTGTCGAAATAGAAAAGTTAGACCTGTAGTTTCTTGCAAAATTTGATCTACTTTGAAGCCTCCATCGAAATATGCAATAAATTTTTTTGTCCATAAGTCAACATGTGACCTGTTTGCCCCTGCTGTCCAGAGGGGGTTTGACCCCGACAGCTGAAAATCTCTCGCGATGGAGTACTTGACCTGAAGTGTCTGTGTGCCAAGTTGGAAGAGAATCGGTTGACGCGTTTCAAAGTTAGAGCGCACACGGACGGACGGACAGACGGACGGACAGACGGACGTACAGACAGACAAACAAACTAAAATTATAACTACGATGAATACATTCATCTACGTAATAATGGATTGTGCACAGTGCTACTCAAGTATTCAAAAAAGTCAGCAACTTTTAAACTGTGTAACATGTAAATTCATATTCCACCGAACCCGCGTTGGATTAACACCAGACGAATACACACTACTTAATAATCAAGAGTGGAAATGTACAAATTGTACAGATAGCAGAACACAGAACGAAGAACAAATATGCTGTTTGTGCAACGGAACAAAGACACGAAGAAGAAAATACTTCCAATGCCAACACTGCCAACTTTGTTTTCATTCCGCTTGTGTCAAAGAAGCATACAAGCAACATAAACCAGACGACTTCTACTGGATATGTCCAACATGTCAAAGCAAGAAGGACGAAATAAATATCTCCGTCTCAGATTCACCATCAATACATACAGAAACCCGACTAAAAGGAATAAGCATAGGATTCCTCAACGTTCGAGACATGATGGCAAGCAACAAAAAAGATAGCATTTTCCAAATCACACATGAATATCAGTTCCATGCATTTGGAATATGCGAGTCTTGGCTACATAAAAATATACTAAACGACGAACTCATCATTCCTAACTACATGATTCATAGACAAGATCGGCCAAATATAAAATCTTATAAACAAAGGGGAGGAGGACTTTTACTATACGTTAAAGATGAATACAATGTTCAAAGACACAACACTATACCGTCGTCAATTATAGAAGTCCTTCATATAAGTTTATCAAAACTAAAATTAAACGATATACACATCATATTAGTATACAGACCACCTAAGTCAACTAAAACTCAACTAATGGATACAATCAAATATCACATGAAACTGTGCAAAATGATGAAGCCTATTTTATTGGAGATTCCAATGCTGACATGCATGACATGACTCCATAAAAGTTGAGCTTTGCAAATATATGACTGATCATAATTTTGATCAACTTATAAAAAAACCTACGAGGATCACTCCCTCGTCAGCAACGATATTAGATTGCATTTTTACCAACAAACCGCAAATAAACTATTTCAATGGAACGATTGAATCAAATATTTCGGATCATGACATTGCTTTCACATGTCGGAAAAAAGCATGTCAACAAATAGTTCAATAAAAACAATCGAAAAAAGATGTTTTAAAGATACAAACTATGATGCGATGAGAAATATGATCACCACAGCGCCCTGGTGGATAATGGAGTATTGTGATAATATTAACAAAAAGTATAATATGTTTCAAACAATACTTGTTCATGTACTAAACACACATGCCCCATTTAAAAAGATAAGAGTGAAAGCTGCAAGGAAGATATGGATGAATGCTTCTTACGACAATCTCAGCAGAAAAGTTACCAAAGCACGAAACAAGTTCAAAACTGAACAAACCGATGAAGCATTCGTAAATTACAAACGTGTGCGAAATCAAATGAACCATTTGACATCTAAGCTTAAGTGTAACGTTATTAAAAACATTGCAAAGGAGAACCTTAATGGAAACAGCAAAGAAATTTGGAAAGTTTAAAACACGGAAGTTGGACGGGTTAAAACAAATACTACAATTGCTGAATTAAATCAAAAAGGCGTATCTATTTTTGATAAAAAAGAAAAACTCAACGTATTATGCAGGCATTTTTCGCAAAATCCAACCAATAACTCGTGCGAAATTGACATGCCTAATGACTCACCACAAGAAAATGAAACCTCGCATGAAAGTGACTGCCCAAAATTAGAAAAGGTCAGAGTTTGTCCAGATGACGTTGAGCAAGTCATAATGCAACTCGAAACGGACAAACCAACAGGAATGGATGGACTACCTGCACGATTTTTCAAGGCTTGTGCAAGGGAAATATCCATAAATTTAGCAATTTTGATAAACGAGATGATGAAAACTGGAACATTTCCAGATTCGCTTAAAATTGCAAGAATCAAACCTATTTACAAGAAAAAAGGAGATAAAAATTTAGCGAAAAATTATCGCCCAATATCGATCCTAACAACAGCAACAAAAATTATTGATAAAATAATTTGTTCTCGATTTATGAAACATTTTCAAGATAACGAACTGTTAATGAACGAGCAGCACGGGTACCGAAAAAGCAGGTCGACGCAGAGTGCCATATTAATATTAAATGATGACATTTTGAATTGGTGCAGTGAAAATGGAATGGAAATAAACATTTCAAAAACCAAAAGCATGTTATTTCGCAACCGTACCAACCAGGCATCTCAAATGAATCTACACCTCCATGGGAACACCATTGAATCAGTTAAGGAGTTTAAATATCTCGGAGTAACGATTCAAGATAATTTAAAATACGAAACACGTGATCCAAAATGACAGCTAGGGTTTCACATGATAACCCGACAGAAAAATCATTTCACAAGCAGATGGAAGAAAATATTTGTAACTTCGCTTGTACTATCAATGCTAGATTACTGTTTACCAGTTTGGGGCAATCTGGCTACATCTAAATGGAAAAGGTTAAATAAAATAATGCTACGAGCTGCCAAAGTTCTAATAAAGGCTCGCCATTTCAGGAAACCCTCTAAACTAGACCGAATAGAACACCTTAACTGGCTTCTATGTCATGAAAGAGTTGATGTTTACACTTCCTACTTCCTATTTAAAAACATATGGTGCAAAACGTCATTGTCAGAAAGCTTTCCTTTAATTAAAAAACGCCAAACTACAACGAGAA
Source organism: Entomobrya multifasciata (assembly GCA_034693345.1). Classification (NCBI taxonomy): domain Eukaryota; kingdom Metazoa; phylum Arthropoda; class Collembola; order Entomobryomorpha; family Entomobryidae; genus Entomobrya; species Entomobrya multifasciata. Next base: position 8,422 of record JAQFXM010002044.1, read on the forward strand.
GTTCTCGACAAGAAAGCAACTACATTGTACCTCAAATAAAGAAGGAAATAGGGAGATCCACATTTTCCTTCCGTGCCATTACATTATGGAATAATTTACCACCGGACATCCAGAAAACAAAAGGAATTAAACTCTTTGATACATTAATTAGAAAATATGTCATGTCGAAGAGAGAAAATATTATTGTTATGACACACATCGAAACAAAATTCGAATTGTACTATTAATTTATTTATTTTTTTAATGTTATTTCACTGATTTTTTATTTATACGCTAAATGTGACAACACTCATGTCAACAATGTGTTCTCCCTGTAACATGTTATTGTGCACCTGTCACAGACAGGTATCCTCGTTTTTGTACCTGTTAATAAATATGGCAAATTCAAATTCAAATTCAAATCATTTATATATTACAGCATGCTACCCCTACCACCATAAAAATCCATTGGCCAGAGAACTAGTAGTTAGCCAGCACGCAGTTGCGTTCTCTACTGGGTCCCAAAATGTGGCACTGTCTCGCATTATGTCAAGCGGTGGTATGGTATGTCCCCATCTCAAAGTATGAATGGTAAGTTAATATCAATAATTAATTAAATAACCATTAAATATTACTAATTATTAAACTAATTAACCCATTGCTAATTAACAGCAAGTTATGGAATACACCAGCCCAAAACCAGTTCTTACACCGTAACAACTCTAAACCATCGCACGAATGACCTTTTCAGCCAGCCAATAGAAGACTACGAGTTGTTGTCTCCGGTCCCCAACCGTGCTGATGATTCACCGCCCAGTTCCGCAAGCACATGGCCTGCTAATGATTACTTTGCCCCATCCACCATTTACCCATGGCCATGATCTCTAAATCTACATACTCCCACCCCCAAGAAAACGAGGTAATTAATTCAATTATTAAAACTAATTAAAATTTAATTAAAACCAGTAAGCAAGTAAACTAATTAAACCTTCGTACTTATTACAGGTCGTGAAGAAGAGGAGGGGTAACTGAAAGAGTTAATTGGGGTAACTGTAAGGGTAAATTCGCGCCAAAAAGTGTCCTAACTGTACTCCATAGTGTAAAACAATAAAAGAGGTAACCAGACATATTATAGATATCCATGCAGATAAAAGGGATGAAGACGTACAAGTAGGTACGGGTACAGCATAAGTACGGTGGAATCATTCACGCTCACTCATTGGTAATGCATACCAGGTATATGAAGCAGACTTGCAATAAGGGAAATTAATGTATTGTTTAAGATCTTACGAAAACAAGTGTTACGCTCAATGAAAAAGAATTTGGAAGGTGGGCCACGTGAAAAATACAAAAGCTACAAGATACAGTTTGACATTGAAAGTCAATACTATGAAGAATCAGAAGACACTGATCACATATTTGTACCAATGGAATCCTTTAACTTTCATGTAGAAAACACGTTGTATGCAAAGCATGCTTACAAACTTGTGCGCGAGTATTTCATAAGCAGGATGGATGACTTCCAGCAGAATGGAAGTGGATGGGTTTTAAAAAGAATTAAAAGATTCAAAATTATAATATCAGAGATAAACAGGTTCTGTGGAGGCACAGCTTATGCAATGCAGCATTAAAGGGTAAGAGGTACAAAAAGTAAAAAGCATAATCAGCGAGTCAAAACATTGAAATTTTGAATCATTTGAATAAAGAAGTTAAAACACGCACAGACGGTAATAGATTCATAACATTAATACTACATAGCATTGGTTAAAATGTTGATTTGAAAAGGATAGAGCTTTTTGAAAAAATGAATCCAAAAGTAGGCATCAATGAAAACAGAGATACAATTGAGGTAACCACACAGTCTCCTAATACTAATGAGAACTCAAATGAAGAGTCTGATTCGGATGAAGAGTCTGATTCGGATAAAGAGTCAATTGCCTCAGGAGATGTAGATAGTGGGGGCTTTAGACCTTTCGGGAATGATAGAGATGATGTTGGAGCTGATTACTTTCTTAAAAATTCAACATCTGACAATGTGCATAGTCTGAAGATTAAGGCATATGAGGAGAGGATGCAGTTCATTTATCCATATTATGTTTGCAAAGAACTAAAGGAGGTTTACATAGACATGCTGCCTGTATAAAAAGGGGAACAGGGGCATTATTGCTGGATAAATAATTATACGAGGTTCTTTAAGAGTCCTATACATTCCAAAACGATTGAGACACGATCGATCGATCTGTAAGCACTGTTTAAACAACTACGGTAAAACTACATACAAAACTTTTGTCTTTGTCTTTTACTGTGATCTGGAGACTCAACCACTCCCAGAACATAAGCAGGTAGGGAACACACCAATCTTTGCACGGCATATGCCTACAGGGAACGCATATGTTTTGGTTGACTAGTTTAATGAGGTTTCTGCATCAAAATCGTATACAGCAAAGGATACAAATGAAAACGTAGTTGAGATGTTAGAAGAGATGCTTCAACTTATAAAAAAATTGAGGTGTTGAAACAATGGGAAAGGGAAGCTAATGAGGTGGCTAGTGCAGTGTTACACAATGTACGAACCTAAACCCGACCGACTGACCCGACCTAAAGCCTGTGTATTATAGGCATGCAGTAAGGCATCATGAACACAAACCAAATCACAATAATGAGTACAGTTTGAATAGCACATCAAGGTTGCAACTTGAATACCCAGATGCATAGTGAATCAATCAATGCATTCTTGCATAATTTTAAAGGGTTTGCTGGCCACTTCATTCTTAAAGCTTCAGCAAATAAAGATTTAATCACAAATATCGATTTCATTGGTGGATATTCTGAAAAAGTTCTTTGCAATTAAAATAAATGGATACTTGAATATACATGACAGTCTGAATTTCTTTCATTTCTCACTCGCTAGTGTTGTTAATGATTTAAATGGTAAACTGCCAGTCACAAAGAAAAACTTTAGTGCAAGACACAATAATGAACAACTTAAGCTATTGCTAAGGAAACAGTTTTATCGTTATAGTTACTTAAACCCGATGGAAAGGTACAATGAAACCCATGAAATGAACGGCTTCCACCCATAGAAGAATTCTATGATGACTTGTCTGAGAAAACAATTTCACCGCAAAATTACGACCACGCACAAAAAATGTGGAGGGAGTTGGGGATAAAAACCCTTAGGGAATATACAGAGTTGTATTGTGAAACTGATGTGTATGTATTAGCAGATGCATATCAGCAGATGCGTACAATGTTTATGGATGAGTTTAAGCTGGAGCCAGCACAATACATGTCGCTGCCAAGCTTACGCTTTGATTGTTGTTTAAAATATACAGGTTAATTTTATTACAAGGTTAGGTACTGTATGCCATTGTTTTTTCCTACCAGCAAATTTGATTGGGTAGAGGGTGAAAAATGGAATGAGCTTCTTAAAGACCCCGAGGTGTTCATAAATAGAACTGGCCCCGAAGCTGATAAGGGTAAATGTACGAAGTTGACTGAATATTTCCTGAAGATACACATGATTTCTTCGCAAAGGCAACCCCAGCTCCTTATCGCCGAAGGACAATGTTTGAAGATGTGTCCGATAGCCAAGCTGTATTTACAGACTTGGTATTAAGGAAACTCAGAGCCTTGAAATTTACTCCATCTGCATGATTTGAAAAAATATATGAAACTTCTGACTGCAAAACGTGCAGCAGCATCTAGCAACGTTAAGAAGAACTGATAAAAATTAAGCGGGAACGTGATTTTTGGTTAGTTATGAGCATGTACGGTCACGTGTCCAATTTAAAAATTGTCCACTCCCGCGAGGATGCGCTAAAATACAATTTAAAACCTAATGTTTCGAGGGTAATTTTGACAATGGAGAAATGACAATGAAGGTGAGATTGCTATTGTTTGTCTCAAGAAATTATCAGCGTACTTGTATCGTCCGGCAAAGATGGTACACTACTTATAATGTGGCAAAGCCACTTTGGGATAATCCTAAAAAAGGGCGGGTATTAATGTCTCTTGGATCAGATACTGATAGCTGGTTTTACGTCATTAAAACTGCCAATATATATAATGACATATTGACGATTGAAGATGAATTTGATTTGAGCAATTTCCCCCCGTGACATCCAATATGGGGTAAGTATCACGATAATGAGTATAAGAAGAAGCAAGGTAAAATGAAAGAAGAGCTAGCTGGCAAGATTGTGAGTCATTTTGTGTATTTAAAACCAAAGATGTATGTTAATCCTAACCATTTTTGTTATGGATACAGGCTATTTTTGTTGTTACTTCAGTGTCTGCCACGTGTACTTTCACATATTCAAATGCAGAAGCAATAATGTAGTTTGCTGGCGCATAGTTCAACTTTTATTTATCATTTTTAACCGCCAGATCGACTTTTGAGTACTTTAACTCGTTTACTGAGAATCAATACCTTGAATGTTGAACTCTAAACGACTGGGTTTGGTGATTGCTGACGTAGTTTGGTACTCGATTACAGATGAATAGTTTAATGAAACATCGTAGCCAAGTTCCTTGAATATCTTGGTTTCGGAGCGGACATAGTCCTCCCTTACAACTTTATTCGACATTTTGAAAGAGGGTGAGAGCTTTAAGCTTTTTAGAGTTGCGTTTCATTTGGGACAGCTTGCGCTTTTTCGCTTTGATACGTCTTCGTTTACGACGACGCATCAAATACCAATTCCTTTTAATGCTTGTTTACCACGGTCTTTTATACTTTCTTTCACGTTTCGTCCAGAGAGGACGTTACTTGCCATTTGTTTTGCAGCTGTGGCTGCATGTGGCAGCACATACTTTTTAGCCGCAGGCCATACAATATTGCGGGCAATGGGAATCAAGCGACGGGCTATAGAGCCAAGGATCGAGCCAAGTCACGCTCCTCTTTGTCTTTTATAACTAGATTTATAATACACTAAACCATCATCTAGACCACGCCCTACCTGTTGTGGTTTGTACAGTCTTACAAGCTGGTTTACATCTGCTTGCTACATTTTAAAGCCGCTTTTCTGTGTAACGTATGTGAATTCGTTCCAAATAATAATGGCAAGTCGTATCCTGTTTCAGTCTTTAAATATAAACGGATGTTGTCTACATAATATTTGCTGAGTTTGATATAGTGAGGGTTATTGAATGACTTGACCACCAAGTTATTATTGGTACCTGTATATTAAGGTATACGTATAATGGGAGCTAACTGGTCACCCACCCTCTGGTCTTGAATACCGTCCGAGTAGACATATATTTTACGGGATCCTACTTCAAAGATGGGTTTTTGTATTCCCTCAATGCTTATGCTCACGTTTGATGCCTACACGTTCGAAGCATCAATACCTATAATTGCTTGCACTGTTTCATGTACAAATATTTTTCCATTACACGAAAGCTTAATAGTCACCTTACACCGATCGTTTTCGATCTTAAATTGAATTCCTTCGACCACAGAATTGAGTTATCTTAGTAACTGTTCTAAAAAATGTATACTTTCTGATGTAGAACCAACAATGCGTATTGATTTGCTGATTTGCTCATTTCCGGCTTGGTTTTTGGTGGAATGGTACATGCTTTATTGCCTTTAAATCTAGTGGCTTGTCTTCAGGAGCCGTTGTCTCCTCTCCATAACTCACTTCAATGTTTTAAAGAAGCGTTTAAGTTCAAGTTTAACTCTTTTATAGATGGATTTAGAAGTAAGTCCAAGGATTTTTTAAACGCCAAGCGTAACGTAAGTATACAGGTAATAAGTTAACTGGCAGTGAAACTTCTTCTGAATAAGTCTTTTGATTCTGATCTTTTGCACTATCAATGCAGCTAGAAGCTAAAAATGATGAAAGATTTCCCCTTTACCTGATGAACGATGAGACGTTGCGGGCAATAACAGGTACCTCAAAAGGTCTTCGCTCCCAAAAACGCTCTTTTGAAAAAAATCCCAGATGTCACAAATACACAACGACCACATTTTTTTCGCCATCCCGGAAACGCTTACCAACGCATCCCCAAAAAATCCCGGAAACGGTGTTTGTGTATTTGCGAACTTTTGAGGTACCTGGTTAATAGATCTGCGGACATTTTGGTGCATTGTCGAAAAGCGTTCCAATTTTAAATCCTCAATCTGCAAGTTCGCTTGTCGTTTAATGAAAATACATACTAGTGCCAGTGGACTGGAACTCTATTTTCCTACTATGAAGTCAATATTGAACCGAAATCGTAATAATCTTCAAGTTGAGAAGGCATCTAAGTTATGTACCATTTATCGCTCACTTCGTTATTTGAGGGATGATGATTTAAATAATGACAATGTATAAGGTTTGCACGGTTTGTTGGCGTCAGCACCTTCAAGTTGAAGCGATCAGTACCCAATTAGCTTTTGTGAGCAACATGTGTCTTACTTTTGTTGTTGGCTAATCAATTTTGTTGTGATTAAAAAGTTGCATAAGTATACGTTTTTATTACAATTTTACTTGGTAGTGAGGTAAGTTATTCTGCTAGTCACCATTCGTCATATGCAGAGCAGAAATTGATAAGCTTGTTCAATTGTTTTCCTTAGATCTTAAATGGACATCATTGTTCACAATTGCATCGAACACTTACACTTTGTTCATGAAAGATGTCGTTATTTACACTTCAATCAACGGGTTTCATTTTTTACAACATGTAGTGTATATTCATATAATATATAAGTAATTAAATATACTACGGTTCACAAATAGCCTTGATAATTGAAAATAGGCACGGGAAGCATGAGAAAATTTACATTTGAAGAGGAGGTAGATGGTTGTTCGGGCAGTATTGTAGAACCAGATGTGGTCAGGATGGCGTTTCTTTTTCTCATGTACTGTGATGGCAAGCTAGGAAAGGCCTTAGCTTCTGAACCAATTCGCCATACTGACATCACTTCCTGAGAAATAAATATAACAAAGCATCTTTTTTTGGCAGCTTGAAGTTGGGCCCCATATCCTCCTGAAGTGGTGACAAACCCGATCTTGACGATTCATGAGCAGAATTGATGTCCGATTCTGTCGGAGTCGACCTCATATCAGCAATGCTAACCGAATTCCTTCCGCTTTCGTGCCCTTCTTTTAGTTCATCGGTATGAATCTGATCGGAGCCATGTCATTGAAGTGTTCGACTGTGAATCACCATCTTGATCCGTCTCTCTTTCGTCTGATCTTTTATCCTTACCGCTCTTGTCCTTTTTCTGATTTAGCCTGTTCTCCTTTTTCTTTTGATTACTTTCTATCTTCTCAATTATCTTTTATAAAGACTGCAGTTTCCTTTCTTCTCTAGTCATTTTGTGGGAGTCTACAGCACTGTGTTGTTCACTCGAGCCAGTTGAAGGTGCGAAAGCAGTTGATGCTTCAACTTCAGAGGTTAGACGCTGCCTGATTTGTGTAAATTGGTGCTGGAACGGTTGCGCTTTTTTCGTTTGGTTGTCACCGGGGTAGTAGCAGGTTCTTCAGTAGCAGTCACTGTAGCACTTTTTCTCGCTCTCATCATTCTGCCAACAATTCGATCTTTGGATGCAGATATGGAATCCTGAATTTCTTCCGTGGGGTTCTTCTTGCCAGAGCTTCGCTAATGCTTATTTCAGCTGGTAGCTGTTGAGGTGAAAACAGTGGTGCTGTTGGGGATCTTAACGGTTCTTTATCAACGACGGACGTACGTCTGGAACTCATGCGCCTCTTTCTTTCCCCGATTCTGTAAATTGAATATATAACAATTAGTATAAGCAACAACCGAAATGAATTGTAATTGAAAAGGTCATATTGCTATAAAAACTTACTCTTGAGGTGCCGACGTAAGACAAGTGCTCCATTCTTCTTGTGCAAAACGTCTCTTCAAATAACCGAGTTGTGCAAAACCGCCTTACAGGTATCGAGATCAGAGCAGGCGCACGAGAGAGATGGCGGAAGAACGTGACACTTTTGAACGAATGAATTCATGGTGTTACATGTTGTCGCAAAATGTACTCTGACCCTTTCTTAGATAACCCCTTTGCATGAGATATGGGATGCCGGCAGATGAGGTATGAAGAGTCACACGAGGTGACCACACGCTTCTCATCCATAAAGCAGCCTTTTCTCTGCACCGCAACAGCTCTAGCTTTGTGGTTGTTGCTGCATTCTAGCCGCACCGGTGTAGCTCTCGCTCTTTGGTTTGCTACACCGGAATTTGAATTTGATCTTTATTTAAGTCTTTCCTTGTCCAGTACAATAATGTTCTGTTTTCCCATAGGTGACTCCATAACAATAAAAATTTACTATGAACTAATGACATTGAATTATTAACATTTTACACTTTTATAACTTCTTTAACAATTTTTAGAAAATTTGAGAAACCTTTACCTAAATCAATATTTTTAGGTAAAGAGTTCCACAAAATCTTTGACCTATAACTAAGACTCTTTTTAAAAAATTCAGACTTGAAAGATGGAAGAATGATTAATTTTAACCGATGTATCTCTCTCTGTCGTTGTGCTACCCCAGCCGCACCAGTGTAGCACTCATTCTGTGGTTTGCTTCACCGGTGTATCTCTCTGTCGATGTGGCACCCTAGCCGCACCGGTGTAGCATCACTCTGTGGTTTGCTTGACCGGTGAATCTCTTGCTATTGGTAGCTGCACCCTAGTTGCACCCGTGGCACCCTAGCCGCATCCTTCTTTATTCGGTGTGGTGAGACACCACCTATCCTATCACTCGCTCTGTGACTCTCTTAAGTGGATACTTCCTATCTGCGAATACGCGCGCTCACCTTTTCTCCCACCACTACTTACTTGTGTTGTTGCCCTGATGATCTGTGAGAAGTGAAGTGTGCTGTTTTTTTTACAAACTTGAGTGTCAGTGATTAAAATTGCCAGTGAAAGAAAATAAACTCAAAAGTCGAGAATCGTAATTAAATTGCCTATTTAATGACGTATAGCACGTGTGATAAGGTTAAGTAGTTTTTACACGGCACGGGTTTTTAACTGCCTTAAATTTGTTTGTTTGCTTTTTCCATTTACTTGCGTGTTAAAAGTAAGAGTGAAAAGCCCCTCATTATTTAAAAACTACTGGACCTCATCACAAGTGCAATACGTCATTAAATAGACAATTAAATTACGATTCTCGACTTTTGATATAATTTTAATTTTAAAGTCATATAAGCAGTTAAAAAAGTTAAACTAAAACCAGCATATTTTGGAGGGAATTCACTCGATAAGCAGGGTGAAAAATCTTCCCTAAACCAGGACCGAGGATTATCCGGAAGTTATTACCCGGAGACACAAATATCTTTGCATATATCTCTCGAAACTAGTTTTAACTTTCCGGAACATGTTCGTTTATTTCCCGGTAAAGTCGTTCCAAGGATATTTAGTATTTTGCACACCCGAAGTTCCCCCTTTTTTGTTGCTGATCGTACATAGGGTGGTGGGGGATTCGGCATTCACGAAAGCCTTAAGCACTAGAGCCTCTCCTTCAAGTATAAGACTTGTCGTATAACTGTAAACCAGCAATTTAAATATTTTCATTGGCTAAACGCCTAAATGTTGTTAGTAGTTAAGTTAATTGTTTCAATAAAATTAGCAGTTAATTTGTAATTATTTTGAAGTTGTTGTGAGTTGTTTATTTTGCGTTTAAATTAACTTTTTATCCTGCGACCGAACATAAACTGGAATTTTCATCTGATTTTCATGGAAGTGGGCGTTTTTTTGAGGCGTTGATTTTAGATTTCATCTGTCATATTTCGAAATCACCCCATTTTCAACACATGTCACTGATTTGAACTCATGGGGAATGGTGACCTCAAAATCAACGTCAAACACTGCTGTCACTACAACATATGCATGGATGGTGCCCTTTCCAACTACATGTCTGATTTAAGCGTTCGGGACACAGGATTTTCTTACAAACCTTGCGTCGTCACCATACTTCCTGGAGTCGATGCAAATGCACATTCCTTGTTCGGGAATTTGATGGAAAAATACTAATGGTTCTGGTGACATTGTGCTTGGGTTACCGGGTGTGGTTTTTTACTAGTAAAAAACAATCAATACAATTTCGTTGCCTATTGGAATTGATCTCTTACATAACTTTACATTTAAAGAACACGGCACTTACTTTGTAGGGACGAATCCTGTGTGCATCAAAAACTTGCCAATGAACTCAATAATTGCCTGTCCGGGATCCACTCTTACAGCAGCCAGTAGGGTTTCTTCCCTCCGTCCAACCTGGTTACGCCAAGTTTCCATCTCTTCGTACTTTCGCCATCAGGCAGGGGTGTGAAATCAGGCACAGAACTTGATCCTTACATTACTCCGTGTTTTCTCAGCAACTTTGCCCTTAACACTGTTTCAACGAGATACTTGTTAGATCCTGCAATCAAAGAAAATCGTTGAGTAAATTGTATATTTTTGTAACTATCAAAAACTTCAATCCAATTAGTGACAATTATATAGTCAATACCTAGTGGCTTTTGAATAGGGTGACCATTTCCACATCCAGTGCATTGATGTCTTCTCTGTTCCAGGTTTCCCACCAGAAATGACGACGTAACGCTTTATGAGATGATAGTGCTGACGCCGAAGGTGATGACGCATCATCTCCTTCCGCGTTTTTTCGCTTGTAGTTATTAGCTTTCCTGGATGTTAAACGTTTTCCGCTTTTAAGGTCGTCACTGTTGAAAGTTCTTCAGAAAGTCCATTCGATCAAATCGGGTGGCACCTGGAGCCCAGTTAAGTACTTTTACCTTAAATATTAAAAATTGTAGCATTGATTGGTACCTAATTATATTATGTATTTAGTTATTATTTAGTACAAGTAGAACTGCAAACCTACCTGTGCGTCGATTGGACCAATCCTGCTTATCCTTTAATAGTATTAGCATTTTAAATTTTAAATACACACAAACATTACAAATCACTACTTCACTTTTCCCAATAGATCACCCCTCTATATCTCTGGATATTGTTCATCCTAATATTTTTCTTCTTTAATTTAGGGATATTAAATTAACTCTACAAACTCATAGTTCACGTGAAAGGTAATATTTAAAATTAAAAGAGTCATTTGAGGTTAAAATACAAATTAGATAAAACACTTGAGCATGGAAAATATATACATTTTTATGCTCATACCAACATTCTGCCGGGCCGTTGTAGAAAATGCAACATGATCACCAGGCAAACCAATTAAGCATAAAAGCATATCACTATCTTTACATACTGGTTTCCAACATATTTTAATGTAGAACGGTTGTAAATTTGAAAACTTTAATTTTCACAAAAAAGTTTAAGCATAAAAGCATGAAAAAGCATAATTTGGGCATTAAGGCATAATTTTAGAATAGTAGCATAATTGTCTGATTTTTTCTAAATTTATACTGATTGCGTACTTAATAATTCATTTATATGAGTTTTTTTAAAAGAAAAATAGTTTCACTGTTCATCAGCTAATCTCATAATTCACCCCTTTCTCAACAAGATTATATTAACAAGGAAATAATTTTTATTAATAAACAAATTGAATTTACATCCATAGGAAAAAGTTTGCAGAAAGTATAGCTAGAAAAAAGTTTTCTGCAAAATTCTGAAGTCACTTTCCGTTTCAGATAGTTTGACGTAGAATTTCCGTCCAACTTACATATTTGCAGTGCAGTTGTAATGGAGGAAAACCACCCTGTTTTTTATTCAAATGTGCTTTCATGGTGCACCAATAAAAAATTTCAAAGTACACCGATAAGTTTTTTTCAAAAAAAATTATTTCAAAATGGGCCGACCCACTATAACTTTGAAACAGCGTTTAACAGAATACAAATATCATGGTTTAGTGGCTTCCAAATGTAAAACTAAACTTTTTTGCAATTTCTGCAATGAAGAAGTCGCGTATGAAAAGAAGTCATCTATTGAGAACCATATTAAATCTAAGGGTCATGAGCGCCGTTCAGGTACGTTTAAAAAAAAAGAATCATATTTGAAGCATTCGACTATAAGTTGTAATAGCTAAGTACTTAACTTAATATAATCATTTGTATTTATCTAGCCTCCACTGCCGCCCAACCTGACATTGAAACAGCTCTCGCAGTGCAAGTAGATAAGAAACAGGCGTTTACAAGCATGAGCTCTGCTTTCGTCAGTGCAGGCGTTCCATTGTTTGTCTTTCGAAATCCCAGCGTCCGAAATTGGATGAAGAGAAATCTGAAGTATGGCGACAACTTGCCATCGGAAACAACTTTGAGAACTTATCTGAAGGAAGAAGGGGTTCAGGATACAGCAAACACAACAATGATGTGCAAGGACAAAGATGTATTTGTAATGGTGGATGAAACCCAGGATTTCAAAAATAGGAAGATTATCAACGTCCTCATTGCTCCAGCAGAAATAGGAAGAAAGTTTCGCTTGGCACATACAGAGATTCTAATGAAGTGCAACGCTCAAATAGTGGTTCAGAAGATTTTATTTTCTTTACAAAAAATTGGTGTCACTATTGACAAAGTAATCGTGCTCATTTCGGACAACGCAAAATACATGCTGCTAGCTGGGAAGCTTTTGACTGGACTTAACTCAAGATGTGTTCATTCTACATGTTGGGCTCATGTGCTACACTTGGTTTCGGAAGAAGTTCGGTTGGGGATGAAGGAAACAGATCGCTTTATTTCACAAGTCAAAGCCAGTTTAGTGAAAGCATCCTCTCGCCGTCAGGAGCTAATACATGTACTTGAAGAAAATCACTGTGAAACTAAATTACCACCTACACCAGTGCTAACCAGATGGACAACATGGTTATCTGCAGGCTCCTATGATTTTAGAAACTTTGTGGCTGTAAAGCAATGGATTGAGTTAACTGACCCAGACAGCGTGGCAGTGCGAGAACTTAAAGAGCTGATTGACAATCCGGAGTTGAATAAGCAGCTCAGTTTAATTAACGACGTTTATCCAGGATTATCTCAAGCAATTAAAACATTGGAGGGAATGTCTTTGCCTGCATCTGAAGTTTACACTATTCTTGCTAGTGTTCGTGAACTAATTGAGACGAGTCTAGGAAGTGGTTCTCTAAAACTTGAAAAATATTGGGATGGAAAAAATCAGCATCCAGCGATCGAGTTTTGGAGATCGGTACAAATTTTGGACCCCTGTAAGTATCGCATTAACCCTGTCGACGAATTACCAAAGTGTCTTCTTAATTTTTCGGAGGTGTCAGTACCTCCTCTCGAGTTTGCAAGATTTCGAGTACTTTGTTCTCAAATTGGCGAAAAAGCAGATATTACCCCAATATCGTTTTGGAATATGAACAAAAGAGACATGCCAGTATTGTACAAATTGGCTTCTGCGGCGTTATCAGTGCCAGCTTCAAGTGCCGAAGTTGAACGGTCGTTTTCGGCCCTTAAACGGCTTATGCGACCTGAACGAGGACGGCTTACCGAAGAAAACTTGGGATTGCATTTGCGGATAATGTTTAATGCTCAAGTGGAAACTGAAGTCGAAGACGACAGCGAATCTGAAGAGGATAGTGACGATGACTTTTAAGCCTGCTTGCTATCTACGTGTTCCCGCCAAAAATAATACTATGGATTTGATGAAAACAAGAACAAAAACATTTTTCATTCCTTCCAATTGCAAAAAATAATTATTTTGGTGCCTGAGCTTTGTTAAAGATGTTTCAAGGAAGCTGTGAAACTTCATTTCAAAAGTTTGCAGTATTTCAATAAGTCGTGATCTTCACCCAAAGTTAACGGCTATTTACGGCTGTGTTAAAATGACACTCTTTGAAGGACATCAACTCAAGAATAAAACCATCATTGCACTGGGTTTTTTTCTCGTAACATTCGTGAAGTATGTTTCATCAATTCTCCGGCTGAATATATTATTAAAACTAACGACCAAACAATTAAAGTAGTGTTTTAAAATTTTGCAACGAAGCACACCGCACCGGCACCGGGGGCATTGCGAGAGTAGTGGTATTGAAAGAGTGCAGACATTTGAGTCATAGAGTAACATGTGGGAACTTTGTTTTTATTATGTTTTTGTGTAGACAGCAAGACCCCTTAAGTATTTCTTGTCTACTTGATAGCTATCTTGCAACCAAAATAAAATTTGTTTAAAAAAAAATTGTTCTTGCTTGAAAATTTTTCTTGAAAAATAAAAGCATATAAAAGCATATTTTTTCAGTTCATAAAGCAGAATTTTATGGGGAGTAAAAGCATAATGTTGGTTTGCCTGATGATCACCAAACACAAAATTACAATTACATGACCATGAATTCTTAAGTACAATTTAAAATGAATTCGTAATTAGTTTTTAAATGTATATTGAATATTGCATACTATATTACAATGATATTGTTTGAATTGTTTAAATAAAACAATTACCAAAGATAATTACAAATGTCATACAGCTAATTAATCATAGAAATATTATTCAACTTTACAAGCATAAGTGAACATCAAGATATTATGTGCAGGTGTATCTAGACGCAGAAAAATACCATCAAGGGTACCAAGGCTGTTTCCCGACAAAGCATCCAAGACCGTGAGTCTGGTGTTGAGACAGGACAGCTTTCCGCACCTTAGAATCCACACAACAGCATTAGTCACAAGAATGAACACTCTGCAAGACAGAGAAAGAAAAAATATTTAGGGCACGCGAATGCAAATTTAAATGATTAATTTATTCAGCTATTGGTAGTAGACTTAGCTTTGCAATAGGTCGCCTTATTTCACCACCTGAAGTTTTCAGGGTGGCAACACGAACATGACCATCCTTGCCAGGGTGAACTGCAACGACACGACCCATCCTCCATTTCATAGGTGATAGTCCTTCATCTTTGATGATGACCAGGTGTCCAACTGCAAGATTAGGAGAAGAAGTCCACCACTTTGGACGTTGCTGCAACCGGGTGATGAACTCAGAGGACCATCGTTTCCAGAACCGCTGCTGCTGCTGCTGAAGAAGCTCCCATCTTTTCAAGTGGCTCTCTCTAAGGTCCATCAGGTTAGGCTCCGGCAATGCAGTAATTGGACCACCAATTAAGAAATGAGCTCGAGTCAAGATACCAAGGTCTGACGGATCTGCTGACGCTGGAAAAAGTGGCCGTGAGTTGAGAATCCCTTCGATCTGGGTCAAAAGAGTCTGCATTTCTTCTAAAGTGGGCTTATTACAACCCATAACTTTAGTGAGGTGTAGCTTTATGGACTTGACTCCAGCTTCCCATAATCCAATAAAATGAGGAGCACCAGCGGGGTTGAAGTGCCATGATATTCCTTGGGTGGTCATCTAGGACTGCACTTTGGCATTGCTGGAAAGCAGGTAGAAATCCTTGAGGATACTGCTCCCGCCCTTGAAATTTGTGCCACAATCAGAGAAACAATCTGATGGGACACCACGTCGTCGGCTGATGAACCTTCGAAAGGCTGCAAGGAAGGCGTCAGTTGATAAAGACACAACCACTTCAATGTGGATAGCTCGTGTTGCAAAGCACACAAAGATAGCTATCCAGCATTTTAGGGTTGCTCTTGACCGGACCAAAGATCGTATGTTGAAAGGTCCTGCGTAGTCAATTCCAACCTTTGAGAAGGGTCTGGAAGGATTGACACGGTCGAAAGGGAGATCTGCCATCACCTGTGACATCAATGTAGCACGTTGTCTGGTGCAAGTGATGCATTTTCTTAAAGTGTAGCGAAAGGTGTCCCTGCCATTCACAATCCAATACCTTTGCTGTAGAGCTGCCAGAGTAGCTGCTGGGCCAGAAAGGAAGTTTCGAAAATGGATATCCCAGATAATGGATGATGTGACAACATGGAATTTAGGAAGTAGGATCTGATGCCTACTGTCGAATGCAATGTTTGCATTGCGTAGTCGTCCACCAAGACGAAGTAAGTAATGGCTGGAGTTTCTGGAACGGGTTTCCATTTGGTAATGGCTTCTGGTTACTCAGCAGTGACATTTCCAGTGGAAAGCATGAATGCTGCAGAGTACGAAGAATAAAATTATGAGAGGTAGTTAACTCACTTACGGTAAGTTGGCCTTTCTGAAGTGGTGTACACTTTCTCCTGTTGACCCAGTTGTTCAGGAAACGAATGACGTAGGCGGTGACACGCAGTAATTTCTTGAAGCTGGAAAACTTTGTAAATAGTGGATGAAGAGGAAGGACTTAAGTTGAAAGAACCTTCTGTTGTACCTCTTTTTCCATAATGACCATATCATCATCAAGAAGGTCTGCAGGGTTTGATAGCGATGTGAAGTAAGGTGAGCCATTCCACCAAAGAGGGTGATCACGTAGGCATGAGGCGGTGATTCCTCTGGAAGCGCAATCAGCAGGATTGCTATCGCCAGGTATATGGTACCATTTTGCTGCTGGAATCTTTTCCTGGATTGCTTGCACACGTCGTCTGATGTAGGGCCTCCACCTTGTTGGCTCCGACTGGATCCAATGAAAGGCGATGGTGGAGTCTGTGAAAGCCCGAATTTCATCAAAATTACGTTGTAATGCCTTTACCGTTGAAGCTAGTAACTCTGCAAGAAGAACTGCGCCGTTGAGCTCTAGTCGAGGAAGTGTGACAAGACGTGATGGGGCAACGCGAGTTTTTGAAGTAAGAAGGTGGCAGGTCGGTTCGTCGGTTTCATATTCGGCGTAGATGTAAAGGGCTGCACTGATGGCCTTGATGCTGGCGTCGGAGCACCCCATGAGGATTACGCGTTTAGGAGATGGGCCGATGACACATTTTGGGATCTCGATATGGCATAGGTCAGCTAATGATTCCCTGATCGCATTCCAGTTAGTTTGAAGTACTATAATTAGGACTTCATCCCAATCTGCTTCCAAAGTTCCTGCAAATCTTGCACACAATTATGACTGGAGCAAGCCAGCCAAGCGGGTCATAAATCCTTGCAATTTGTGATAGAATGATGCGTTTAGTATACGTACCTGGCATGTCTGGTGGCATGGATATTTTAAAAAGGTACTTATCTTGAGATGGGTTCCAGAATACATCAAGTGTTTTGATGGTAGAATCATGCTGCTGCATTTCTACAAGTGAGTTGGTCTCACGTAAATCCTCGGGAATGCCGTCGAGATGTTCCTGGCTGTTGGTAGTCCATTTCCGAAGGGAGACTCCACCAGACATGCACAGGTCCTGAAGCTGCTGAACAACCCGCTTGGCTTCATCCACGGTGGAGCATCCTGAGGCTGTATCATCAACATAGAAGTCGCTGAGGGCTACTTTGGATCCTTCAGGATACTTCTGCTGTTCATCTTTGGCAAGTTGCTGCAAGCATTTCACAGCTTGGTATGGGGCTGAGGCTGTTCCATAAGTGACAGTGAGTAGTCTGTAGTCTTGAAGTGGCTTTGTTGGGTCGCTTCTCCAAATTATACGCTGCAGGTCATCGTCAGGGGAGCCAACACGTATCTGCCGGTACATCTTTGCAATGTCGGCAGTGAAGGCTATTGGATGTGTACGGAATCGCAACATGATGTTCGTAATGGTATCTTGAAGGGCTGGGCCAACCATGAGAGAGTCGTTGAGAGATTTTCCTGATAAGGTGGTTGCAGATGCATCAAAGACAACACGAAGCTTCGTTGTGGTACTGGATTCCTTTATCACACTATGATGTGGTATGTAGTACGTCTGATGAGGAGATTGGCGGACTTCTTCAGGTGGAACAACTCTCATGTGACCTAGTTCCTCTTACTCCTTCATAAAATCCTTATACTCATGCCATTGAATTTTTAGCTTACGGCATTCCTCTGCGCTGGCCTTCCCAAATGTGGTGAATTTCCTTTCTTGACTCAGTAACGACGTACCGCTACATTTTGTGATGATCCAAGCTGAACTGCTGTTGAATTTATTGGCAGGGATACAGTAAACCTTCCAGTAACGTCTCTTCGATGAGTTGATGCAAAATAATCTTCACATAACTGCTCCTCCGATGTCATCTTGTCCACCTCATCGATAGTTTCTTGATCCCAGAATCTGGCAAGTTGAGCATTGAGATCAATTGTGGTGTTAAAAACGGTGACTGGAGTGGAGGACTTGTTTGCACCCGCAACCAGCCATCCAAGAGTTGACTTCACTGCCACAGGTTGACCTGGCTGCCCTTCTATCTTCTCATTGTCTAGGATAGACCAAAAAATATCAGTCCCCACTAAGATGTCAACAGGTTCCGGGAGGTGGTGTGCGGGATCAGCTAACTCTTGTGGCTTTAGACTGGCCAGGTGGCTCCATTCATCCTTCTTAAGTTTCTCAGACGGAATTCTGGGACTTATTGATTTCACAACAAGCGCTGTGACAGAAATAGACGAGAACTGATTAAAGTGTGCAGAAATTGAGAATGATGTTACGTGTTTTACTGTTCCACAAGAGGATGACTGGAGTCCACTTGTAGGAGTGTGTGCGGGGTGAAGTGAGAGAAGAAAGGATTCTTCTCTCCCTGCTCTCTCGGTGATGAAGGAATTTGTGGATCCTCCATCAATGAGGGCTCGTCTAAGGTTGACTCCAACAGCAGGGGTAACACGGACAAGGGCAGTTGCTAGCATCCCTACATTTATGGAGTTGCTTTGGTAGACGTGGTGGCTCTGGACATCGGGTTGTGGTGTGGAACGCTGCTGCTGGTTTCCCCCATCTTGGCCGAAGTGGAGCATGGTGTTGTGCTTGCGTTGGCAAGTCTTACAGGAATGCTGACTGGGGCATGCTGTAGAGTTGTGACCATCCGTCAAGCAGTTGAGACATCGGTTGAGGCGCTTTACTTGGGCTGAACGCTGCTGTGGCGTCATCTTCCTGAACTCAGGACAGTGGTAGAGTGGGTGGATCCGTGGGCACCCAAGTGGA
>JAQFXM010002045.1:0-27210 GCA_034693345.1 Entomobrya multifasciata
TTTTTATAGCGCTGAAATTGCAGTGCATAAATATCTAAAAGAACTGAATACTTTCTTGTTATACTGCCTTTTGCTAGATGATAAACCGACTAGCATGTACCGACGGACCGACCAAGTCTGATGTGAGTGAGACTTATAACTTGTTCAAGTATCAAGTTTTTTAATGTTCGAAGCTCTCTCGCTCATATTATTATGATGATATGGTAAAATATAAGCGGCAGTAGTGGAGGTATAGATGCTGTACGAAATTCGGAAAGCAAATCTCTCTTGCTTCAACCGAAATATCAGGCAAAAGTAGATGGAAGAATGAAAATGATGATCATCATCGTCGTGCTACTCAACAGCAAATATTGTATGTACATAAGTCGAATTATAGGGATCAAGGAGAGGATATAACATCTTTGTACAACGTTGGCGTATCCAATCCATAGGATATACGTGCGTGTGGGGGGAAGCCAAGCAAGTAAAAAAGTAAGTCTTTGCATATCAGTTGGTTGAGACCACATCAGTGGTGGTGGATGAATTGAAGTTTTTTTGGTTCATTTTTTGTTTGGGAGAAGTACACGATACGATATACGATAGAAATATGCTTTTATTTAAGAAACACGCGAGTAATACGCTTTTGTGTGCATACTAGGCCGTATTTTTCTTGTGATGATGAGTGATGAGCAAAACCCCACACTCGCTCCTATTTCGTTTTTCTTATTTTGAGTTTGAGCTGTGCGGTGCACACGTATAACTCAGTCAGCAACGAAACGAGGGTTTTTAGTGAACGAAAAGGAGTAAAAATGAATTCTCTGTATATAGGCGCAACTCTTCCATGTATACAAAATGGTATACATTAAAAACCATCACGAGATACGTGTATTAAAACCGTGTTCAGTCAGTCAGCAGCTTTTTTAGCTTTGAGCACAAATTCAACTCTTTTTTGGCTCGGGTAGTGTTTTGTCTATCAGACAGAAAAATATTTTGCTCTGTGACGGTCGACCCTTTTTCTGTTTGCTCTTGCCTGCTGTTAAAATACCACATCTCTCTCTCTCTTATAGATAGACCATTGTTACTGTTACTATTTTTTATGTATACTCTCGCATTACATTTACATTACTAATTTTTACGGTAGGATAATATTATCTTGTTTTTTTACCCTTTTATTCTTCAAAAAAATATCAAAAGCTGCCATCACAGGTGAACTTTTAATTATAGTCAGAAAATGACTTTAACATAACTGTGACGAGTATAAATAATAGTAACAAAACTCTTAAAAGTGTTTTAAAAGTTAAGATTTTTTTGTGCATAAAAAAGTGATCAATGCAAAGTTAAACACATTTTCAAAATGATTTATGAATTGACATTTACTTAAAGTTATTATGCATTTTACGTGTATTGTTATTTCCTCAATAAGAGTCAAATTACAAAGAGGTTTTTCTTAAGCTTAGCAGAGAACCAAGAAAAAATGTTAAAAGTCTACGCTACCGTGTTATGGTAGTAAATCAAATATCTCGCACATTTGGTAATTTGATGTGTACACATAAATCTCGATGAACTCAACACCAGTGAAGTGTAATCTTGAGAACTTCCTTTTATTACTTGAACTTAGCGTCATGAACACTTATTATAGCGAAAGGGGCAGTGAATTCTTTTGTTCCTATATTCCAAAAAAGTTTCACTGTCCCCGTGAAAATAAGCTACTTATAAGATAAAGACTAATTTAATTGTAAAATTAGTGTGCCCTTTCATCATCGAAAGGAGTTGTGGTTTGCAAGAATATCGATATAACAAAGGACGAGACGGAAGACTAAAATAATAAAAAAGGTGAGTTGCTAAAGAAAGCAGAATAAAAACTATAATATTTTTTAAACATTTCTTTGCTCCAAGCTACAATAATGACATTTTGTGCAAGTCTCGTGTTATTTTTACAACGTACAAAGCTGGAGGCAATGTAAAGATGTGCATACGTAATACGTATGTTGTTTTATATTTGTTTGTATTTGTAAATTCGTGAATATGATAAACTCAAAAACGTGCTCTATAAAAACAAACTTGAAGAGGTTCAATAGTACTTAATGAGGTCAAAGTTCAAAATATAATTCGGTTCGTTGTTGTTATAGCCTATATACTGTTTAACAACTCATTTGTCACGCTTCGTGTGAAGAGCAACGGTTTTAACGGTAGAGCGATTTGAAATGTTTGATTTTTATGAGTTTTTTTTACTTGAAAGCGTCACCCATCATTTGTCATCTTTTTGACGAAAAGAAGCAAATAGAATTGATGTTTTTCGGCATAATAAACACTTTATTAAGACTTTATTAGATTTTCAAGATGTTTTCCTGTTGAAATCTTTGACGATTTCCGTTACTTTGAATATATTTGCATGCATGCTTGCTGCTTACTTATTTCGACTTAATTTCGTGTGGGAGAAAAGTCAAGAAGTCAACAGGGGATGCTTAAACGTTTAGTAATGTGTTTAGTAGAGGTTAGATACAGGTGATTGATATTTTAGTACACATGTAGTACGTACTTACGTACGTATGTACGATTTACATGCGTCTTTATGTTTAGTTTCTGTTTAAAACAAGTAGCTAGCGGTAAGTTGAAAGATGAATCACTGCTTGTCATTGTCAACTTTTATGAGCTAATGCCTACGTAAATACATTTTCATTGATGCATAGCCAACTTATATTATGTAGTCAGTAGTCATACAATGATACAATACTGATCTAGTATTTTGATTGTGGAAAAACATAATATTCACTTCACGCACATTGGACCTGCATCACTCAATATAAAATAAATTGACTATTGACTTCAATGACATGTCCACAATGACAAAGTTGCCACTGATTCTGTGATAAAAATTACCAGTAGTGCTGGAAGCTGACGATATAGGTAATTTTTGGGAATAGGAATCAGGAAAATAATATATGAATGATAAAATGTACGTCCTCTTGCACGTCACATTCAATCACATCAAATACATTGGTTTGGTACACACGGATATTTAATTCATGGTTTTATTATAAAATTTTAATACATAATATTTGTACTCAAACAAAAACAGACTTGGATATTATTTGATGCTTGTGGTTCTTAAATTTTCAATTATCATGACATGACACACTAATAATTGTGCCAAACTGTAATCCATGCTTATATATAGTGTCAATTGTATGTATTAATAGCCAAATACATGATAACGAAAGAATCATCATTGATGTTGAGAAAGGTGCATGCAGCGATCATGATTAGATAATAAAATTTATATCAATGCAATTTTATTTATAGATATGCATAAAAGGTAGCAAACGAATATGTAGATAAAGTTATGAGAGATGCAGACTGATTTATTTTAAACCAGCTAACCAGACCTATTTAGTATGGTGTTGTTACAAAATTTGCCATTGTTCTGATTTTTTAAGGATATCTATGACTGACTAAACGAAATGAAAATTTTCAACATTTAAAATCTGATTTTTGAATGATTTCTGTTGACTCTATTTTTGTAAACATTTTTAACGTTTTGTAGTTTAAAAGATTATTTACTTTAATACACCAGCATGCCAGCACTATTTGGGATTACCTTAAAAATATAATATCGTCTTGAGAAATTACACTCACCCAGTTTCCTCTTCAATTTAAAAACAAATTGTTGGGCGATTCGTCAATGAACGGTTACAGTTTTGTTTTTTACGAGCATACTTATGTTATGTTTTGTATCTCAGAAATAAATTACGTGAAAAACTCTTTCGAAATTGGTTACATTTTCTATTTAGATTTGTTTTCACAACATACATTTTTTGCAGCCATATTGGGTAGCGAGCGAGCGGTAATAAAACAAAGCACGCGGAAATTATAGAATATATGTAAAAAAACTAACTTTCTTTTCCAAACTTGGTTTCTACATTACCTTACTGCTTCGCTCAGCGTTTTCTTTTACTTTGACGGTTTTTTATGCTACGGATGAGCTGCATGTAATATCAATATCAAGCATGTCGCAACATTAGCCATCGTAATAAAAGCGGAATTTGCATAAATTATAATTTATCGGAGAGATATCTGCATGGGCCTAATAATAATGAATACATGAATAAGTTTGACTGCCTTAAACACTGCAACGTGTGTACCTGAAGAAAAAATGCTGCATTTTATGTAATTCACCAGGTAATTTCTCATTCATATAAAATTTTACGTGCAATGAATGTCTAGTATGACTGTCTGGTTTAGTCTAAGTTTTGCACTGAATCATCATATATTGCTCATTCATAGCATAGCAAAAAAAGCATGCATGTATGAAATTTTTAAATTGTTTGCTTAAAAAATTTCTTTTTGCTATTGCTATTACTTTGCTTGTTTAACATTACTCTCGTGTAGTCCCATTACACTACACATTTTAGTGTTGTTTTGCTTTTTCTTTAAAGTTATTCGTACGTCAAAAGAGCAAAGTTTTTTAAAAACACTAAAGATGCAGTTTATGCAGTTGCTTCAAACAAGATGTAAAAAACGTATATGTCATTAAACGTTTTCTTCATTGCACTGATAAGTTCTCAAGAAAAATGCCAAAATCCCCCATCTAGATTTGGATTTCGCTGGTTGCACATGACTGTTTTTACATTCTTTCGCTTAAAATATAGCCATCAACATGAAACATCAGGTTAACTCAAAAGTTCTAAGTTGCTGGCACGCTGCCTATATTGTTTTTTTTCTGTTTGACAAAAGTAAAATCAGCGAACCATTAAGTCGAAGTGTTGATGAATTGTATCAAACTAGGTATACATTGATACTTTTATAATATTAAAGTCACACTGTTGGACATGCATATTATATTTATATATTTGGTGTACAGTTTCTCTATTCTGAAGTAGACAAGAATTTTCCATTATGTCATTCAAAATTATACTTAAATCTTAGCTTAAGGTTGATTCAAATTCATTTCGTTTTTTAAGAAGCCCAACAAAAATATGTTTTTGGCAAAAACTAACAATTAATCTGCTTTTAGGTGGTAAACAAGTAAATCACAATTTCAGATCAAAAGAACGCAAAACATACAGGAAAGTAGCAGTTTTTAGTCGTTTTTGATGTCAGGGTTTAAAAGATCACTACATATTTGCTATTTTCATCCACTCTTCAGTGCAAAGAGATAACCAAAAAGCAAACACGCATTCTTTCGTGAAATGAAAAATTGATTCATTCCTATTCATTAAAAATAGACGCTGAGATTTTTATGTGAGACGACTATCAAAAATATGTGTTTAATTTGAAGTAATACTGCCATGTTTGTAACGGGTCATGAATGAGGTCGCATTTGAGGCTAACGTTGAAAACATTATACTTCCACGCGGCGGTCCACAAGTTAATGGGAATTGTATTGGTCTGGGGTGGTGATATGTACTTCATACTTGTTTAAAATTACACATTTCCTTATGAATTACATCATTCATTCTGATCTTTGATTTCATTGGAATTTGAATTTTCAAATGTGTACTAAATTATTACCAAGATTTATTTACTGTGACTAATCACAAGAGTTGAGCTTTGATCACAAGATCTCCATTTTGACGTAATACATATTTCTGTTTTACTGTTCTTACTATCAAAAACACAAATGAACAACAGTTATAAATACGTCAAATTATATTAATTACACTTTATTACATAATACCATCCTTGTCCTTGCGTTGCCGCTGATGAGAAAGATGCTGGCAAGAAACACTGCAAATACAACAAAAAGTTCTTTATCAAGGCTTGAAATTTTTGTACGTGTAATCTCAAATCTCAATTCTTCGTAGCATAACATTAACTAACACAAATACATAAGTAATAAGTAATTAGATACGATACATACGACAAATCCATAATACACGTGATGTTTTCAGGATAAGTATTTTTTTTATCCTCCAAGGAAGGAAATATGTTTGTTTTTTGGTAATTGTAACTCTAGTCTATACATCATAATCTTATGCATTAAATTATTACGAACCAATCATCCATTATAATCAAACCTAATCCAATGTAAAAACTAATGACCTGAACGGGCTCAATAACCAAAACAAAGTCACATGAACATACACGTTTCCGGTGATTATGTGTACGCCAAATTAGTAAACAAAGTAGAGAAAGTTATACTAATTGTAATTGTCTATGAATCCCAAAAAATAATGGATCCAGAATGCATATAGACATAGTTGTTTTGCTGATTGTAGTACTCGTGTTGCGCAAAAAGCTTAACTTTGACAAATAATTGGGTTTGTCAATAATTGTGATAAGTTGACTGATACTAATAGCCAATGTCCTTTAGTTTTCTCCGTCGTAGCTCCTAACCATACACAATAACTTCGACACAAATTCCTTCGAAATACTTCCATTTATTTCCAAAACGGAAATTCAGAACAGAACAGCCCCACGCATAATCAGCTTAATAGCTTATGATGACGTTCTAAAATTGGACCTTTTATACTGACCACGTTCCACATTAACAAAACCTCCATCCTTATTTTTTGCTGTCACAAGACACTCAGTTAGCAGTTTAGTAATATTAACATTTCATCAATGACATGACAGTACATTTACAACGGTTTATTGATGACCTAAGGTTTTATTTGTAAACACTTCTTTCCGAGAAGCCCAGAATAAATATAGCACAACGGGAAAACCATAATAATAACGTTCTTTTTCGGAGGTGGTGGCGGTGGTGGTAGTGGAACAAAACCGTCTATTCGTTATGTTGACATGTAATATGCATAAACGAACAAGAAATTCTATTTTAAGAGACTTTGAGAATATAACGTGAGAGTATGCACATCGTCTACAAACCCAGTATAGTCGGTAGTCAGTGGTGGTAACATTGTATTGTAACAAGCATAAGTTCTTCTTTTTTACCCACTTTCTCTTGACAGTTTTGCCTTTTCTCGTGTTTTTTCAGATCCCACGGACACGGATACATCCTATTTTCTACCAGTATCAGCATAGCTTTATGCAAGTAACGGTCTTCTACTTCGTCGTTACCGATTATCGTCATCACGTCACATCAACATCACTCACTCGCACTCCTTCTCTTACCTTTCCCAAGTTTTCCTTCACATTCAACATTTTCACAAAACGTGAAACCAGTGATTTCCGCATTGAACAGCGCTGGCTGGAATGGTGTGTGAATAAAGTACATCCTGACCCCACAGCAACATCAACACCCAAACAAACAACAATGTTCAGTTCCGGAAACAGAATCATCTGCTAAACAGTCACCTCATTCATTCATAATACTATCGACCTCCTTTTTCCTTTCGTGTAATCCTTTTATAACGTATCGTACCGTAATCGTAATAACGTTAGGCCACGCCACGCCAATTCAACTTGCAGCAACCCACGCGCTCTACGAAATTCATCATCCTAAAAAACCCGAAACCAAAAATATTTCGGAATACCGATACATAAACTCTTGTCAAACTGTAACTGTATCAATGCATGTTTTTGTTTTGTGAGTGACAACCACAGAGGTCACAGTCGCATTATTGCATTGCAAGTGAAGAATTACATCACCACAACACAAAAATAAGTATAACTTTTTTTCAATTGATCCTGCAAGGCTGATGGCTGACTGACCTTTCAAAAAATTGTCAATTTATCCGGCGGATTAAGGACCAACTTTTTGTTTGATCTTTTTCCACCAACCTGAAAAACTTTTTAAAGTGAAAAGTGTGTCTTGTGGTGACATCAAAGAATAAAACATCACAGAAAGTGCAAACTTGAGCAGGTGACTGGGAAGCAATTACTTGAAAACGTATCCGCAATTTTGTGAATTGATCAAAAGAACTAAACCAAAGCAAAGAAGAGATTTCTTTTTAGTCGAATAGTCTGGATTGAAAAAAGTAAGGTTTCCAAAATGTCTGAAAAACTAAGTCGAACGGGGACGGTTCACTCATCCATCAATAATGTGAAACCGGTACCTATGAAATTATTTTCCTCATGGGAGGTCGACAGGACTCCTCCGAATTGTATTCCAAGGTAAGGTGCATTTTTTTGTTTAGAAGATGACATTTTTTGCAATGAAATGAAAATCATCAGAGATTCTACTTTCTACGTGAACTGTCATTCATTCATATTATTTCACTTGGTCGCATTCATTCTCACGTTTTCTGGAGCGACTTAATTTTATAAATGCCATCAGTCATCATCATGATGTTCGTATTAATGCTATCATGCATGTTTACTCCATTTCACTTTACGGGGAGAAGGAAGAAACCTATTTTCTTGTACTTCCGGAAGTTGTAATGAATACACCTTGTAAAATTTTAATGCGGCAAAAGTTATAGACCATGACTATGACTTGCTTTGAGACTGTCAATAGCTTGCATGCTTGCATGTGTTTAAAAGATAATCACTCTTCTGAGGTTAAACAGTAGGTTATCTTATCATTTTATCATCATAAATATTGCATTTTTATATCTTTTTTATCCTTTTTTGTCCCAACATCACACACAAAACAATGCCTTTTTGCGAGTAGACAGTTGTTGTGCCTCAAGTAGAAAAGGAAATACACGTCACGTCATCATCATGGTGTATCGTGGTATCATTTTATTTAGCCATTTCTATTAATATCCTTTATGGATGGCTAATTTTGCTAGACGATCGATGTCAAGGTTAAGCTTGTGGACTCTCACGTCTCCTCCGCAGCGGAGAATATTGTATTTTTATTTCTTGTACTCATTGAACCATGAAATTTTGCTCATTTTCTGTTAGCTTTGATGGCTACCACAATTTAGCAACCTTTCAATAATGATTAATGATTCATGCACTTTTTCTTCAACATTTTTATTTGTAAAAAACACGTTAATTCCTAATGCATTGATGACGTAGTGTTTCAAGTATATTGTAGTGTAATTGTAATTCAACTACAGCCAAAGAAATCCTTTACATGTGTATTTCCTGTCAAGTAACATTAAAGATTAAGATCGAGATCATAACTAAGAATAGCTGTAGCAGTAACAAAATACAACTTGGTAGGTATGCCTTTCATTCGTTCTTCACGTTAACTATGATTGGCACGTTTATAATTAGGTAGGCAACCTACAATAACTATAATCTTTTAATTAAGCAAAATCAAAGTAAATTGAAGTAAAATACATTACTTGTGAAGCGTACGAGGCAAGAATATAAAGTTCTGGTTGTGTGCCAGCCCACTATTTAAAAAGGCTGTAAAAAGCAAAGAAAATGCCATGCCATAATTGATATGATAATGCACTTGGGATAAGTGTTCAAACTTGCAAAGTCAAAGTGAAGTCAAATTAAATTACTAACGCTTCATAAATTAAATTTACTCATCGTATCTCAACGGAATATTTAGCCACTGTGCTTTATGATGTCACAAAAAAGTTAGGACCTTTTCTTAAGGATAGTTCTATAACATTAATGTTGAGTGTTGGCTTGAATGGGGCAATGTGAAAAACTTTACGTAAAGCATGCATGTTCACACATCAATAGGTATGCATCTTTTAGTGGATCGACATGACAGGATGTACATTCACCTTGTCTTGTCTTTCTTGTCTTCAAAACCAGAAGGAAGACCTTCACACATTATAAATACATTAAGTTTTTAATATGACAGTTAAATATTTATGTCGGGAAATGTTGTATTTTCAATTGTATTTCTTGCTCTGTCTTGTTTTACTGCAACATAAATATTTTACTCTTTTTCTGGTGAACATGCAATAAGAAAAAAATTATAAAATGTTTCCTGATGACCACTGTTCCTTGCCAAGAACCTTGCCCAGTGATATTAGGAGATGGTTCTTTTGTTAGGTGTAAATATCAATATTAAATGTATCGATTGGCATTCCGAGTCCGATGAACAAGAGCTTTTCTTATACTATTGCTAGATTTTTGGGTATTATAAGCGAATTTTGTTTACCCAAGTTTTCACAATTTTCTTTTGCTACGCCTATTTTTCTTCTTCTTTTCAGACAGGAATGGGAACTCATAAAATAGAAGGGAAATACTGAGATATCTATTGGAGTGGTTGAAAGTTTGTAGACTGTTTATTGGTACTCCCTAAATACAGTGATATTTTAAGGGCTGGCTAGTGGCTCGATGGCTGGTAATAAATAGTCTGCAGAGCTAGAGTACTTTCACCATTTGGTAGACTAGTCGACTTGACTTGGTGTACTTTCATTATGGGGCAATGTGAGGCACTAGTAAACCTTTTTATTTCCTGATAATGGATTAGTTGTGTCCTTTGGGGACTTGCAAGTTACGAATTGACAGTTTGAATATGAAAGTAGAACAAAAACGTAGAAGTATAAGAATATATGATGGTTTATAGTATTTAAAATGATGAAAATGTGTTAATTTCACGCAGACTGTGTTCGTTGACGCTGATTCGCTTGGTGGTTATGCGTCCGTTACCTACTTCCGAAGTGAGCTCTGTCATTGTAGCGGTCAAGATGGCTGGTTCTCGAAGAACTTTAAGATCTAATGAGATTCCACTTACCGATAACGGACTGATAAGCACAGATCTGGAACTCCATTTTTCATTACAGGTAAAATGAAACATGAAACGAAAAACGGATTGAAGACGAGAAGATAATTATTTCATGTGCATACTGGCATGATTCATGAACTAATTGACTAATTACTTTCGTTGATTTAGTATCCTCACTTCCTGAAAAGAGATGAAAATCGACTTTTGATAATGCTTCAGAGAAGAAAAAAGTACAAAAACAGAACAATCCTCGGGTACAAAACTTTGGCTGAGGGAACAATAGATATGGCTATGGTATGGCTTAACAATTTATGCACATTGCTCTATTATTTATTACAGAACTTTCCAACATTACTCAACATTTTATACCAAATTTTTCGACAGGTTCTTCAGCGGAGTTACTTAGATTTGGAGTTGAATCTTTTTATCCCAGATGGGGGAAATAAGGAGAACAATGGACCACTTGCTAAAGTGACAATCATGGGTATCGCATCTCAGCCAGTTGATGATATTGAGGATCGTAAAGGGAAACACGTTTCTGGTATGTATTTTGTTTGTGTTAAGTATTTTTTGGTTTTTGCTTCAACATTCCAATTTCATTTCTATTTTTCCAATTTATCGTTTTTCATTACTTGCTTTCTCTTTTGATTCAAATTGAAACATTATTGCATGCTATTTTACAAATAATGTCTTTTGTCTCTTCAACTACCACAAAATCAAACAATTCGCTTGATTTCCTCGCAAAAGTCTGGGTCTATACTAGTTTTCCACTCTTCGATAATTGCTTTGATTTTACTGACATAAATAATATATATGTATTCTGAAATCCTTAAAATAATACGTTCTTCGCTGCAATATCAGGGCTTTTGTCAGTCCTTCTCTCATTTCTCTCTTTCTCTGCATTCCTTTCTCTCTATGTCTATCTTTCGTAAAGCTTCTGGGTTGAGAAGACAATTATCCTCACCACTGAATGCTCCGGGTGAACATACAGGCAAACCAAGGAATCCTGCACATGATTTCTCGGACGATGAGGATGACTTTTCATCACATTCCAGTGATTCTCCTCAGGATGATGTGATCTTACGCAAAAACTCAAAACTACCGCATAATAGGGTAAAATATTTAAAGATGAAAGACTGTTGCTGATGCAATGTTGAAACATTTTTTGCTAACAATTTGTTTCTTTCTCTTTCTTCAGAATTTGAAGCAGAAGATTGTGAACTTGTTAAAAAAGTTCAAAGCAACTGAGGAAGGGCATCGTGGAAGTGAAACTAAACCAGGAGGCGCTATTGATAATATTGACAACATTGACGAATTATTCGATGAACTTGAGGGTCTATCTGACTCAGAACCAGACGCAGATACTTTATCTGTAGGATCTTTCCCAAAGCCTGTGTTACCGCCGTTTTTCGCATCTTCTCGTTCGTTGGCTCAATACAGTAAGGGATTATTGTTGTTATCTCTCTTGTTTTTATTGGATTATTTGATTCAATTCATTGAACACTTTGTAATTCTTTTAAATTCCAGATACTATTCCTGAAAAATCTAATCTCACATCTGACGAGCGACCCGATTCAGATTCCTTTACAGAACCAGATCAGTATTCTGGAGAGTCTCATGAAATCTCAGCCCGTTCTCCTGGAACATCTCCCTGTGTTGGGATACTTTCCTCTACACCGGTGGCAACTACCAAACCAAAAGTAGTCCCCATTGCGGACCAAATCACCAAATCATTCCCTCCCGATGAAAAATTCCCTGATCTCATTGTACTTGTATCAGTGGAACATCAGGGTGCAAGCATCTTTTCAGCTCTTGACAAGTCAGGAATAAGAGTACTTGGGATTGATTCCGATACCGATCTTAAAGCAGTTTTCCCTCACATTGTTGGAAAAGTACAGAAATTCTGTAACAACAATGCAAAGGCACCTCCTCAGATGACCGTTGCAGTGGCTGGAACTGATGCTTTCTTAAACGGAACCGCTAAACATTATGTCACTCAATTATCAAATCGCCCTCATGATTATCAAAATTACTTCTCATTCCTCTACGCTCCTTTCACAAGTAGGTTTACTCATTTTATGTATTTTGCTTTCTATTATAAATAGCAACTTTTTAAAGGTCATACTCAACATAATGCTTTGTTGTGTGTTCATTAGCTGGTGGATCAATTTGGCGAATGCTTTGTCAACGCGATTCTCTGTACGCACAAACCTTCACGGACCAGCTAGAAAGGGAACCAGTTGAAGAAATGGCCCTGAGAATAATTTCATACGCTAATGCCGCTAAAGAACGAAGGCAAATTGTTAATCTACCAATAGCTGAAGCGATGATAACATCAAAAGAGAACGAAGAGTCTTCTCAGGTGTTTGTTCCTTTCATTAGCGAAGTCAGGTTAAACGTAGGTTATTCATCAGCCTCAATTGAACAACAACAAGACCCTGGTGATTTGTCATCCTCTCCACCATCTCCTCCTCACTCTCCACGAGAAGAACCCCTTGAACTCCAACTTGATTTTTGGAAAGGAACTATCAAGCAGTCAGTTAAAGCGTCATTTCGATCTCTTAACATTCAAAGGACTCCTGATAACGCGTTGGCTCTAACATACACTTTGAAGGAGCAAAAGAAGCAAAAAAGTACGTTCACACTATTTACCTAGTAAAATATCATGTTTTTGCATACATCTGGGTAATTTACAATTAACATTTTTGCGTTTGTATTATTGCAGTAATGAGATTAGGAAAGAAGAAAGAGAGGGATTCTGATATAAAAAATCAGTGCACCGATGGAATCTCCAGGATAGTGTGTTTGGCCAAGTCCCAAACACCTGTCAAACGTAAGTTTCAAAAAACGTAGTAAACATAATCCAATCTACTTTAATAAAATAGAAATGCCCTCTATATCGTGACTTTTTATTTCTATTACGCAGTCTACGTTGACGGTGTGGAATGGCCAGGAGTCAAATTTTTCCAAGTGTCTGCACAGTGGCAGAGTCAAGTGAAATCATTGCCACTTCTTTTGTCGGATTCCTCTAAATCGGAAATTAACAAGAATTAGTCGATTGCTATATGTTGACAATAAATGCCAAAAAATGAATGAACACAGCCGGGCTAATTTTGTGTTTGTTCTAACAAACATTCACACCACGGCTCTGTCTTCCTTTCATTACTCTAGTCCACTCAACATAAAAGTATTGTTAAGTAACTCCGCGGCGACTTCGTCTGCATTGTGGTATCATAATTAATCTTAAGAATAATAATATTAACTACATCTGTATTTCTGCTAATCATTTCTACCACGTGTATTAGATCTTTTACTACAGTACTGGTTGAGATTTAAAATCTTCGTAACAACTTTTTAAGCTTCGCAAGTCAATGCATTATCTTTTAGATGACTGATAATAAAAAATGTTATATTTATAGATGGTAGCATGTACGACAGTTTAATTTTTGCAAGTATGAATATATATGCGATTATATTGAAAGTTTTTTTGTTGCAATTTTTAAGGTAGCTACTGCTCTGCTACTTGAGTCAAAGGTTTTTTGTATGATCTGGCAAGAAAACGTTGTCAACCCTTTATTTAGCAGTAGCAGTGGTGTATAAATGCTCACTTTTTCAAGCGATAGAACTAATCAGTAATCATTGTTTTAGCGATATATAAAAAAGTGTACCACAACAAAAAAAAAAAGATTTGTATACAGAAATTTATTTATTCATTTTAATTTGTTCAGATGGTAGTTTGATATATATGACTTTTTCGTAGCTGTTGTAATATGATATAATACTGATGCAAATTATAAATAATAAATATAATAATTCTTAACAATCAAACGTTTACCTACCGTGATTTCTCTTTTTTTACCAATAAGTTATGTGAACTAATACTGTTTCTCTTATTCTGCAAATTCCTAATTTGAAAACAGCATCAAGATCAAGGCAGATTATAATGACTCATATTTAAAAAATCAAATTAATATAACAACTGATTGCGTAAATATCAATATATCCGATTAGAAATTCCGTGTTACATACGTTGTAATCATTAAACATGCAAATATAAATGCTACAAGTTACAAAATAAATGCCATCATTTTCTCTCTCTATCCGATGGCCTATTACCTATTTTACTCCATCTGCCAGCCAGTCTGCCAGCTGCCAACAGAAAGTTACACGGGTTATTCTTAAACTAACATGAAATATATAGTGAAAGGTCATCATGATACAATATAGTGATGTGAGAATGAGGATTTACAAAGAATTAACCATAAATCTTTCAAAATAGAATTGTAAAAGCAAAAAACAATTAAACATAAATAATTTTTAGAGTAGACAGAAAGATAAATGCAATATAATAAATGCTACTTTGAACTAATAACTAACTATATAATATCGAAAAGTAATAATTCTAAATTTAAGTAATAATGATTATGCATGGATTGTTTTCTATACACCATTATTACAAACGTATAACTATTTTAATCACTAGTTTTGCTTCTTTTGGTTAATATATCACAATTATTGAATGGAGAAACATTTGTACTGGAACCGACACCAGAATCCAGTTTTGTTGGGTTGGAGTTTTTCCTACTGTCATCATCAAGAAAATTTGCTTCGCCTCGAGATAAATCTAGCCTCAGTCTGTCTCTAGTGTGTCGTAGCTCGCCTAACGTAGAAGGTGAAAACTCAAATGGCTCACTGGAACCTCGAACTTGAAAATTGTCTTCACCTGTAGGCATATCAAAATACATTTAATTACATTCTATCATATACCATAATAAACTGAATAATTATCATGAAATGTTTGAAATGCACTCACTAAATCCTGAAATTCGATAAACGTCCATTGGATCTCCTTGCTTTGGCAAAACTTCATCGTCCCAGTCTTCATGATTCCACTCGCTATTTTCCAATTCTTCCTGAGTTAACTCCCAGTCTACATGAAGATAAAGCCAATGAATTAATATGGTCAATTTAGGGTCAAAATAATAATCGATTTAAAACAAGCTTGTCTACACATACCCAACGCTGCAGAAAATGGAATGGATGCTGACGCTACTGCGGTCACGACCTTTTCTTCAACTTCCTCAGGGGGAGGAGGATATTCATAGACAAGCTGAGTTTTCTTCCTCTCGAATGATACAGACTTTTTCATAGATGACTTTGGCTGCTGCTGCTCCGGAGACTTGATAGCTGATCTACTAGGAACCAAACTCTGATTCCATTTGGAAGGTTTGAACTCTTGACTTTTAGCGTCTTCTGCTTCTTCAAAATCTGACTCCGTGTCTACTGCTGAGTGGTTAGGTCTATCTAAAGCTGGATGGAAGCTTGTTGACTTTCCTTTGCGGATTTCAATTGAATTATTGATGTCCCACATTAAGCTGCAGTCATCGCTGTTCACCTCTGAGATTCCAGTAGTGGTGGAAGATCCTCCTTGATCCGGCACTGACTCATCCTCTGGATCACTTATGCTTGGCTGAAAAGCTAATTTTGCGCTTACACCATC
The DNA here is from genome assembly GCA_034693345.1 of Entomobrya multifasciata. Classification (NCBI taxonomy): domain Eukaryota; kingdom Metazoa; phylum Arthropoda; class Collembola; order Entomobryomorpha; family Entomobryidae; genus Entomobrya; species Entomobrya multifasciata. Next base: position 15,969 of record JAQFXM010002045.1, read on the forward strand.
ATCCGGTTTAATAGCTTCTCTGGTTTCTTTTATTACAGTCTGGACTGCTTCCGGTTCTTCCAGATCATGTAAAACCAAGCTGCCTAATTCCTCTACGTCTGCCTCAATGTCTTCAACAAAACGCTTGTCATCCGCGCTGCGCTCGTCTTTACGCTCCTCTATAAACCATGATTGAAAATGAAATTAATCAATTTGCCAACACTTTACTCACAAAATTATACCTTTGACCCAAGATAAATTACTAAATAGTTACGTACCTGGATCGTTAAGCCCGGTCTGAAAAAGCTGTCTAGTACTATTAGCAGCCAATTGTAAGGATTTCAATTGCTGCTCCCAAAAGTCATCATTTTCTACTGAAGGGAACTCAGAAGCTGACGTAACGGGTTCATTCACGTTGAAATTAACAAACCCGTTTATTTTATCGCTACTTATAGACGAATGCCCAGCCTTGGAGTTAGTTTCATTGCCATTTGTAGTAGCACTTTCTGTAGCACTTTCTTCGTTTGCGAAAAGAAGTCGGCGTGGCATTGGAATTTTTGGCTCTGTAAGCGCAGTATTTCCTAGAAAATCGCTTTCACTTTCGTTGTTCTCTTCCGATATCGTTTCACTTTTTTCTTTTAACTGTGACTTCACACCTTGATATGATCCCAGCTCGTGGTCATCGCTGGCCCCAAATAAGACTGACGACTCACTATGATAAGATTTCAAAATACATAATATATTAACTATTCCATTAAACCAATTTAATATATTTTTGATGTCTAAAATCATACCCTTTAGATGATGATTTATCCACTGTTGTGTTGTTAAAACTACTTGAAATATAATGCTGACTAATTGGACTTAAATCAAATGTTCCTTCCATAAAATGACCAGATGAATCAAACACCGGATATTCTACCTCATCGTCCTTTTCCCCAAAATCTGATATACGTGGGGATGGAGTTGAGCCAGCGCGTAGTGGAGTACTTGTTTGTCTTTGCCTGGATTTTACAGGACTAGTATCAAATTTGAAATGTAGCTTCCTATTTATTACAGAGTTGGAAGAATTTTCACCCGTATCTCCATTTGTTCCCCTGCTCTCAGCCTTATCTGGTGTTGAAGAAGATGGTGAACGAAGTGGAGTTGCGTGTATAACATTAATATCTACCGGGGGATTTGGAGTAGCAGGAATAATGCTAATATCGACTCCAGTGTTGTTGGGCGTAATTCCTAAAGAGAAAGGACTTTGAGGTACTAATGTGGAACTGTGACTAACGGTACTATCGCAAATGCTGGCGGGGGTTAATGTATGACTAGAATTCGCCAGAGACAATGAATCTATCGCTGGTTCACTACATGATTTCCTTAGCATGGTGCTGTTGGGACTGCTGTCCTTTGAAATGGAACTGTTATCCTGCGGGGAAGACTGTTGAGTAGATTTTCCTATGTACACCAGACTATCAAGTTCGCCCATGTCACCTTGTTCGAAATGAGTTAGTACCATTAAATCTTGGACACTCTGCGACTTTTCCAATACCTGTCAAAGCACAACATAATTATGGGGCATTATGAGACAACCCAAGTTAAAAGTCATAATCAAGTCAACAAATACAATTTGTTTTGTTTTAACCTTCTGTGTAATATCCCCTCTTTCAATTTGTTTAGTCCAGTGTTCCTCATCACCATCCTGATCCATGTCGTTATCCCTCTGTTGATCGGTAACAAAGGGATTTTGACTGGAGTCTGAAGACTGAACACTGGTGTCTTCATTCATATTCACATTACGCATTGCCTCATTTTCCCCCAAGGAAGAATTGTCGCATGACCTTATCTGGCTTTCCAAATCAAGAAAACTGACATTCTTTTTCCTTCGCTTGTCATCATCCAATCCACCTCTTCCCCCAAGCTGTTCCCATTTGGATTCAAATTCATCCTTTGGCGAAGGAGCTGTACTGCTCGTAAATACTTTATGAATTTCCTCTAATTCCCTAACAATAGTGTACAGTCTTGGACGATTTTCGAGCTCTGGCTCCCAGCAAGATGTCATGATTTTGTATAATTCCTCTTTGGCAGACATGCAAGGAAGTGTTGGCCGGCCCAAAAAGTAGTTTTTGTCAACAATGACGCGAGTTATCACTTCGTCATCGGCCAACTCGAAGTATGGTAGCTTTCCAAACTCACAGATTTCCCAAATGACTACTCCAAGTGTCCAAATATTAGACGACTCAGTGACCTTCAAAATTTGTATTATGCTGGATGTACAGTGCAACGTTTCTGGAGCTGTCCATCTCAAAGGAATTGCAACATTTGAGCTCCAGTGATAATCATCTTTGAAATTTTGAGTTCCAAGTCCATAATCCCCTATTACCACTCGATTTTCACTTCCAACTTGACAATTTCTGCAAGCCAAATCTGGATGTACAAATCCTGCATTGTGCAGCCACTCTATTCCTCTGGCCACATCTGGAAACCGTATCAAACCCATCATATCAACGAATTTGCTACTTACCGCTACTTACTGGGTACATGATTGTATTGTGGTTAACTATGAGATGACCAACTTACCTAACGCCATTTTAATGATGGTCCCTTGACTATTTAAAAATTCAGCACGAGAAATATTGGAAATAAGAAAGGACTTGAGATCCCCTTGAGGGCAAAATTCCATGATAAGCAGAAAGGGAAGCTTTTCAATTGAATGGCCAAGCAGTTTGAGTATATTCCCGTGATTTCCGTCTCTGTACATTCTAGATTCATCCAAAAACCTCATTTGCTCCACCCCATTGGCGTCCTCCCTTAAAAGTTTTACAATTACTCGCATTTTTCGTGTGAAAGGCACTATATCCCGAGCTTCAGCTTCTATCACCTAAAATGGGTATAAAATATACTTATATCACATCATGCTCTCACAAACATGTAAAAAGAACAATGTTGCATGACTAAATAAGATCAATCTTTCTACCTGTCCAAACCACCCCTTCCCTATTTCTTTCACATATTCGATATTGCTTCTTGGAAAATTGTTTAACGGCTCCTCTGAAAATTTTGCAACGACAATAGACAATTTAATACCCTCTACTGCTGCGGACATGTTTCCAGTGAACATTTTTATGTATTTGGCAACTTACCAAACCAGTCATGAGCATAAACTGTGGCATCGTTTGAATTATAAGGAACTATCGGGATTACAGGATTGTGATTTGTGGGCTGTCCTCTATTATGCTGAAGCTTATTGTTAAGTGGGGTGAGATCACGGACTGTAGGAAGGGGCTCGAACACAATCGGATCTAGCTCTAACGCTCGTACGTCTATCTGCGATATAGGCACCATCATTGTGGAACCGGGTTCGGTCATCGGGTTGGAAAAGGACAAGGGGGGCTCTTGTCTGCTCCTCCCGAACCACTGCAAAATAGCCCCAAAACGTTAATAAATTGAGCCCTTGTGCAGACCAGTGGAATTTTTAAATTTTTAAATGTAATACCTTGATATTCCCACAACATCCTCCTGCACCACATAAGGCCAGTAAAGTTCCTAATATTAGAAGAAAACCCAGGGACAATACTGCGCCTGGCCATGATGCTCCAATGTAACTATTTACTATGCCCCAGGAACCGTCATCTTGGCCTAAAGAGTTTTCAATACTTTCATTAAGTTTTTGCTTTTTATGTTTTATAGCCTCATTATCATAATGAAAACTGATGATGTCTCAATGAGTATCAAAACATTTTTCCACTTGCCTATTTGAAACTCGTTTCCCGAATATGTCGGACGAGCGGATACTGAACTTTCCAGGAAAACTACGGCGCATGTGAAGACTAAGAAAGAATATTTATGATGTGCACTTTCATCGCTAAATTTGGCAACTAGATGCCTTGCCATTGATACGCTACTTAGCCGTTCCTGTGATCTCCCCACAATCAGCCGAGCCAAGTCGAGTTTAACTCTTTTCACAGAGCTTGTACTCTCTGCTTACCAACTAATCTCTTTTGATGCAAACTAACATTAAGTCAAATTGCGTTTGTTTGGGGCGAGTTAATCTATGGGTATCACTTTCACTGGCACTTTTTTGATTTGGCCATTTTTTATGAAACGACGGCTTTTTGAGAGAGAAATCACTCTTTTATGGTATTGTTAAATAGATCCGGGTTTGACCAAGTTATGTATTTTGATGCTTTTGTCTCTATTTGCAGAGTAGATGTGTAAAAACGCGATTTCGAATGGATGTCAGAAAACTTATTTTTATCCTCTGCACATAATGTTCCCATTAGGCAATTCCAAAACGTGAGTGATTGAGATTCTATTAACATGTAGCTCTTGTCACACGCACTTTAGTGATTCATTTTGATTTTGTAGAATCTACTACTCGGCGAAAACTTAACTTGCTTTAATCACGTACACAGCAATTACATTTTACCTTGCCGGTCATATTTACAAATCAGTAAAATCTTTATTTTCAGTGAACCAAGAACACAAGTATGTATGTGCGTTATCTTTTACGTTGCAGTTCTGAGTTCACACGGTTGCAGTTAAAGAATATTGTAAGATGACAGAGTGAATCATCTTAAGTTAACATTTCATAGAAAAGCACTTGGGTGTTTTTTTCCTCTTGAAGTCCTTAAAAAACTCTATAGCTCCAATCCATTTGCATCTTGTCTCTTATCTGCATCTTTGTTTAAAAAACGTATAAATAGACATATAAAGTTACTGTGTCCAAATTCCTACTCACATGCAAATGAGTAAAAAACCGACCGACCCGACCTATTCCTTCGAGTTGAGTGCTGAGCAAGATTAAATGAGATTAAACATTGAACTGTATTTAAACGTGTCTCATATGCAGTCCAATCATGTAGTCCAACTTTTTAGTAAGAAATAGAACATTAATCTGGTGGAATCATTGTATCTATTGTATTCTGATTTATGATATGGACGGAGAAAGTTCGTGCATAACTTCTTATTCCCTAACCACATTCACAAACGAACAAAGACAAAAATAAATAAATATTAATATTCTCCTCTAATATTTATATTAGCTTGAATCTATTTGTATTGCACTTGATAAATTGTGTGTGTACTAATATAAGTACTGATTATGTGTTTGATTTTTTACTAATATGTTTTATGGCAACAAATGGTGTGATGATATGAACGTTAAACGTGCATTGCATTGACTGATTACTGATCTGATCACTGGAAAGCATAGGTCAATGATAATGAGATGTAATGGTTTTCATGGTCTTTTATACAAAATGCAGTCCGTCTTATCTTATCTTATCACCCCAAATGCAGTTCCCATTTTTCACTGGGATACACAATCAGTTATAAACAGCCAATAAAAAAGCTGGCTACGTTGATCGTTTAATTTCTCTTTAATTCCAGAAGTTCATGTATTTCTTTTTATCTTCTGCAGTTTACAAGTTTATTGTGCTCACTACACTTTTGTTTTGCAACCGTAGCCAAAAGCCAAGCTGAAAATGTCTATTTTGAAAAAACTATATTCTAATTTTCTCATAATCACAAAAAAAGCAACTTCAACTCCAACCTGGCCACTCTATGAAAAGCTGGATAACAATGTAATGTAGCTTTTTAATCAACATAATTTCTTAACATACTACTACACAATCAGGTGCAATATTTGGACACTTGCCAGCCAGGTAAAACCGCATCGATGAAGTTTTGTTGAAATCATACTCACAATAATATGAGAACATGGACATGGACATAAACAGCAGAAAAATATTATTATGTGGGGATGCGGATGGCAAGGCAAATGGCAATCAAGCAAATGGAAAGGAAGAGAGATGTGAAGTAAAGGACATTGAATTTACCATTTACCCTGAGCAAAGCTTCCACTTTTCGATATATAATATGTACATAATGTGCAAAGTGAATGAACGTGAAATGTAAGTCTGTTAAAAAAAAAAGAAGTCTATATGTATTATGTGTACTTGTGTGTGAATTGTGTCGTGTCCGTGTGTAAGAAAGTAAGTATGATATTTTGAAAAAGGGATTGTGTTTTTGTTACATGTATTGAAATTCTATTTTCTGTCTGTGAACGAAACGAACGAAGCGTTATGCTCTTTTGCTGGTTATTTCTGTACCATGTCCATAAAATTTGTGAAGCTGAAAAATACAGGGGGCAAAGCTATATGAAAAATATCAATGATGAAGGCAAAACGGTGAGTCACCCTCTCTGAAAAACTCAATACCAGCAACAGCAGCATAGTATCATGAAATTGTAGGATACGACGGGTTTTTATTTTATTTTTCGAAGTAAAAAAATATGTAGTAGCAGAGTTTATTGCATTACAGCAGAAGCGAATGAATGCAGTGAATACTCTCATGAAATTCATAGTCAACAATTATAGTAGGGATTATGATGATATGATGAGTTTTTATTTGGGTTGGGATTGGGACTTCAGACTTGGCTTGATCAGGGTTTATGGATGTAGTTTCATGTCATGATTATGTGTGTGCTTTGAATAATAATATTTGGCGTCTCTTTCCACTTTGTAACCTGACAGCACTGACTCGGTACGGATAACTAACTACGCCGTAAAAAAATGGGTTGTAATGTTATTGCTAATTAAAAATGAATACCGGTATGGTTTATGAATATGACCTTTTTCCAAGATTAATGCCCTTTTATTCCTTCAAATCCATCAGGTTTTCACACATTCTTTACCAAAATGCTCCAATTCACACGACGATGTACTACGTGTTCATGACATGTGTAGCGAACAATTAAGAAGAATAGCTCTATGAAAAGAAAATGTCATGCAATCCATTGCAATCCCGATGTTTATTTTTGGGGAAAATTAAACTGAGACCTGAGACGACAAAGAATTTTATTGGAAACAAAAGTGGAACTTTCATACGAAACATTTTGGCTTCTTGGGGCTTCTTGTAAAATCATTCCTAAAAACGGAGGATGAATTGACGAGAATCTGTAATTCATAATGCTGTCCAGTTTGTCTATGTGAAGATGTTCATAAATTAGGTAAAACTTGGTAAATGAACAATGAACCCAAATTTGAAATGGGCGTTTCTAGCTACTTGGGCATTATAAATTGCATGTTACACCAATTTGTTTAAAGCGACAATCCCTGACTGAACGTAGTCACGACAGAAGATTAAAGAAAAAATATTTCGCCAGTAAAAGTACAATCACGTCATTTTGAAATATGTAATGCTAGCTGGAACAAACAACGCATCCCGGAATCACATTAAACATCGGATGGAACACGGAACAAAAAAAGTATAGTAGCTTGGTAGTTTCTTGAATATTTTACAGAAACTGTTTTCTCTTACATTAAGAAAACCTAACACAAGCATTCGTTTTTGAAATTCTGAAAGTTTCTACAGGTTTAAAAATTGTGATTGATTTTTTACAGTCTGAAGAAAGACATTTCCTTTCATTTTTCAGTACGAGAGTATCAGACGAGATAAAAGAATATGCTTTCTCTTGCTTACGTAAGGAAACTTATTCTAGCAAGCTGCTAAAGGGTTTCCAGTGTCTAGACTTCACGAGAATGATTTACCTTTCTCTGTTTTCACCATTCAGCTAGCTAGCTGTACGCTCGCACTGCACTGTTCATCATGCACTTGCCCACGGCTCACATGTTCTTTTGTAGCATGTTTGCAGCTTGGAGTTTTTTTCATTCCAGTACCATGTTATGTTTGTTTACATCATTAAAAGTGCATTCATGTTAATGGGTTTCATGCTCACGATATTAACCAGTTTATCACTTATTTAGTCCGCCAGAATAGTAAAAGTAAACTATTCGTTCGAATTATTTTGGTTTTGCAAGGTTCATAACTTATGAGCTAAAAAATCAGGTGTGTTATTGATTGCGTTTTAGTTCCGGGCGGCCGAAAAGAGAAAGTTGGACACATTTTTTGCAACGTTTTAGTTTCTTTTCTACAGGTTTGTTTGTAAACTCCAGCTAGCTTTTTCTGGTTATACTTTACTGTAAATAAATCTAATTTAATGCCCACCAGTAAATAAAAATTCACACACTGAATCATTTTGACAGGTTTTAAGTATTTGGGAAACTTTCTTCATCAGCCATCTAACAATTTTCTTCAACTAGAAACTAGCAACAGTTCTCAAATGTTAAGTGACCGGAAACTGAAGCAGTATTAAAGTTCCAGTTCCAGTAGTAATTTCACCCTTCAAAACTCAACTTTAAAATAAGTTAACCATAAAAGCATTTGACAACTTTACAATGAGTGCTACTACTACTGGAAATCTTAATACACCAGCCATGTCAAATGAGACCAAGACAGACCTTAGTTCACTGGAGGATGAGGAAAGCATATTGAAATCAAAGTTAATGGTGTTTGGAACGGATGTTGGTTCCGTACCATGTTTCAGAAATAGCTTTCTTTATGGCATTACTGGTGGAATCGGTGCAGGAATAGCTCATTTTGCCTATTCAAGTAAAGTTCCAAAAGCAACGAAATTTGGATTTTGGTCCTACGTGGGAATTACTCTAGTTTATTGGTGTCAATGTAGGTATGATTACACAATGACCAAATTCCAATACGCACAGTTACAGTATGCAATGAAAGAAAATGCCATGAAGGAAGGAACTAGTAAAGGAATGCGAAAGACAATGAAGTATGATGATTGTTGAATAATTTTTATCAGAAGTAAAAAACACAATAGTTTTGTATTAAATTATATGAATTTGTAAGACATGCGCCAATTATAATTTCATGTAAACGTTCAAATAAATTATGTAGATATTCAGTATTTACTTTTATCCACTCGCACAATGCGAACTTTTAATTGAATCATAGCTTTTTGTTAATTAACCATACAACATTCCAAACCGCGCATACGTATATGTTATTTGTGCAATACAATACAATAATTAATTGTACTTGTACATATTATAAATTGGTGAGAAATCTACTATAGATCTCGGGAAAATCTTATTTATAATAATTAATCAGTAGCCATTTTTTCAGCCTCAGGGACCTCACTCCTCACAGGTTCAATAGTTTGACCTTCAGCAAGTTCCAACTGCTTTGGGCCGTACAATAAAACATAAGCGATATGCCAATCTCCTCCCCCGGAAAGCTTAAGAACGTCCTCAGTTGTGACGGTATTCACATTATCATCATCACACATTAGCCAAACGTCTTCACTATGCTTCACCCATGCCACGTAATGTCCTGAAGATGATGACCTGCCTTTGTGTGTTAGCACAGCTTGAAGCTCATAAAATCCAGAATTGTTTGATCCTTGATCTGAAAGAGTTTAACACATAAACTTAGTATCATAAAATTAACTATTAATTCATGTAACAAAATTGTCATTGAACTTTGCGCACCATCTTGGAAACTATATGGAGCATAATTTTTTCCTTTGCCATCTGCAAGTTTCGCTTTGGACTTTGGGTTTTTGTCCTCTCCTTTCTTCTGAGCCTGTTCGTCTTCGAATTCCTTCAGTTTCTCTCTCATGGGCATGAGCTTAATTTTAAACAAAACACATTGCAATCAACTACTCCTTGCAAACACATTAGTCTATAAAAGTGATAAAAGTGAATCTATGAATAATTACCCTTTCCTGAAGCCTTTTCGTGCAAAGGTCATATACATCTAATGTCATCGGAAACTTGACATCTTTCAAGATTTTAGCATTAATTCCACCTCCACCTTGCTTGTCTTTGTAGAAAAAGCGAACCATTTGGACAGTTAGAAAAGCAGGAAGTCTATCAATTTTTGATGTCTTTGTGTACACCGCATCACGTTCTAAACTTGGCGAGTTCTTGGTAATCTTTTCCGTAAGCTTGCTGATTAGACCGGAATGCATGTATCTCGTTTCAGTTTCAATAAAACAACTCAACTGAAGAAAGCTCTCAGTGCTAGTCGATGGTGCTTCCGCCTCAGCTTCGTCACATTTCATTTCCACTGAAAATCGCCCACCCATGAACTGATCTATTATAGATGGTTGTTTAGAACCTGTTTCTGCAGGAAGCTTTTGCTGAAGAGTACGCAATAGTTCTGTCCAGCATCTAAGAATAATAGTACAATCATCAGAGTAAGTAAAATGAATACTTCTGAGCAAGAACTAAAATACCCAACAATAAAAAGTACTACATATAAAGTTCAGCTTACTCATTAGCATCCTGCTGGGATAGTTGTCCATGATTATCTCTTTCAGAAAAACGCGGAAATGCTTTATGTAATGCCTGGAGTAATATCAATGGAGGTAGAATCACGCCTTTATCCATAGTTAGATAGACATCTCTCAGAGCAGCCGTTACTGAAACCTGAGAATCAGGAGCAGCAACACCTCCAGAAAACTGCTTTAGAGCTTCTCTAAGAGCTGGAACCGTTTTCAAGCATTGAACGGTTGCATTCATATAGCACGTGTTGCCAAGATTCTGCAGCCCTAATGGGAGATCCATCTGAGGATGAGAAAATCAATCAAGTTAAATAATATTTACACACGAATTAGAAATATTGAAATGATCATATTGGCAGTTTATGCAACGTACAGCAGTAGCAATCTCGGCTTCATTCATATCCTCCATGAATTTAACTTTCTCCGAGGGACCTGTCGGAATTGCTTCCTCCTTAGATCCCATCATCAGAATGGTGGCATTGTTGGTGACAGGAAACGTATCCCATGTATCGCCTAAAGTTTTTCCTTTCACCATCACCTTAAAAATAGAACATTGATAACATTATGACAAGTACAATGTAAAAACAAGGGGACCAGAAAATGAAACCATCAAATGTCAACTGTGTAATCGATCGCTTACCTTTTGACGCTCCGGAAGAACGCCAGTGAGGGCAAATAATTGAGCCTTGAAAAGATCCGGACTTTCTTTTTTATTACATTCAATATCTTTGTACACCTCCCGGTTCCATTTCACAGAAACTACATGCAAATCCCAAAACACATTAAAATATTAAGAAAAATCCTAAAACAACCCAAATCACATGCACATCATTGTTAATGACTGCCTAGTCGAAAATCTTAACTCACCTTTAACACTTGTTTCTCCCATTGTATACCACTACTATTAATATTTTAAGAATCCCACATAAACAATGCTTTCGCCAGTTTACTACTAATTACTACTATTTCAACAGGTATACTTACTACTTTTTATTTTCAAATTGAAATTATGAAACTGTTGGACTAAAACCAAATCGTTATAACTTTGTCTATCACTGTGGACTATAAGTGACAGTGACACAACTGATCATCAAACTTAAGAAATTTTGCCGCTTTCCAGAACCA
>JAQFXM010002046.1:0-27203 GCA_034693345.1 Entomobrya multifasciata
TGGTACACAATTCTACGAAAATATGCCATGCTATTGGAAGCATCAAACCAATTTGATTTGAGCTTCAAAATGGGCTTAAATTCGACCCGTATTGAACTGAAGTTGATATTTTGTTCATAAGAACGAATGTTTTAACCCTCTAATCAACATAGATTGATTCAAGTGAAGAAGGATTAAAGCGGTTATATTTTTGGTACACAATTCTACGAAAATATGCCATGCTATTGGAAGCATCAAACCAATTTGATTTGAGCTTCAAAATGGGCTTGAATTCGACCCGTATTAAACTGAAGTTGATATTTTGTTCATAAGAACAAATGTTTTAACCCTCTAATCAACATAGATTGATTCAAGTGAAGAAGGATTAAAGCAGTTATATTTTTGGTACACAATTCTACGAAAATATGCCATGCTATTGGAAGCATCATACCAATTTGATTTGAGCTTCAAAATGGGCTTGTATTCGACCCGTATTAAACTAAAGTTGATATTTTGTTCATAAGAGCGAATGTTTTAACCCTTTAGTCAAGTGAACAACAACATGAAGTTAACAAGTCATGTCAAGAGATGTTTTTGACCGTTGGTGACAACGTTGGTAAGATTTGACGCGATTTCTTGACCAAAAAAGATATACTTAAGCTTCTATTGAAATATGCAATGATAATTTCAGCTATAAGCTAACATGGCATTTTTGACCCCTTCCTGCCCCTTGACGAACGGACTGATATACATGGACGGATAGATGGAAAAATAGACCAACAGACGGTCTGAAATACAGACTGACTTACCGACTAAAATTATAACTACGACGAAAGGAATTAATCTACGTAATAAACCGAAAAATCGTTATAATGAAGTCATGTAGTCGCAGGAATTTTTATTGGATACATTGGTTGGTTGATACATATATTGTTTCAATTGACGTCCGTACATTAAAATGCAAAACGTGGTAAGTAAGCAATTAGCCCTTTAAAGCCCTATTTGGACGATGGGGTTGGGTCAGTTCAACTCTAAATCGGTACGGGCGGTTAGACAGGAGACAAGGTCAAATTTTTGACCTTTAAAGCCGTCAGAGGACGAAAGGGTTGGGTCAGGTCAACTCAAACTTTGCAAAAATATATTTATACACTTGGGCTACCTATCCACAAAATTTGAGCTCATGTTGTTATGTAAAATATTTTTGACCTTTGACCTAACTTTGACCTGGGTCATCCGATTTGGCTGACCAACGAACTCATTCAAGCGAGGACCCATATGTATCTATTGGTGAAATCAGAATTTGAAAATCTTGATGGGTTTTTGAGTTATCGTGCGAACAGACGGACGGACAGACAGACACCCTGACCATTATGAATACTTGCGACAAGTCGCAAGTAATAAGATATACTTAAAAATAATGAGAGTTGCATTTTTGGCTGACACTAATGAGCATATAATTAACCTGTGGGTCACCATAAAAATATATAATGTTAGTACAGCGATCAAATTTTGACATTTAACATCCCAACGCTAAATGTTTTCGGCACGTTTTTATTTTCTGCTTGATTGAGGTTCCTTTTTTAGTATAAACGTTTATTACATCAATATATTTATTTTGCACATGAAAGTCTTCATCGGTCGGATCCCTATCCCTATCAAGATTGGCAAGGGAATAAAACTGTAAGAAAGTTTTTGAAGATCTGTTTATTTTTTTAAAAGTTTATTTAAAAATGGTGATTTAATTTTTGAAAAGAAAATTAACATAAATAAACAAGTGCATATCCATTCCTTTTTTTCCAATCCAAACGACAATGATAATAAGCTTTTAAAATATACAATATATTTATATTAATAAGACATTATTACAGTTTAAACATGAAATCGTGTCTATTTTAAAAATTTAATTGCAATGTTTTCTTCTCTTCTGCGTCTCTTGCTATTAAATTATGTTTACTTTGCCATAAAAATAGGAAATGTTTTAAAATAAATAAAGCGTCGAACGAAACTCATTTCAAAAATAACCAAACATTTATAAAAAGAAATTACACTTAAATTACTTGTGTCAGTAAATTTACGCCGACGACACCACCGATGATGCCCAAGGGAAAAAAATCAAGGAGAAAATCTTACTCTTTATTTTTAACGTAAATAATTTAATGCAAATTTTAAACAAACCATATTTACAAAAGCTTTAAAATTTGTATTCCTTTCTTATTTTCCCTTCAATAAAATCATACTTTTAAATTGCCGTCTTTTTTGACAATTTGCACCAAAGTGCTAAACGATTTATCCAGCTAAAGACATAGATACTTCACTTTAAATGGTGGTATCCCCATCACTTTTCATTTCATTTAACAAATTTATTTGTAAACATACTTTAACAACTATCATTGAAATTGCCCATAATAAAACATTTTACAAGTGTACAAATTTATTTTATATTGTCTCTCTGTCTATCTTGCATAAGTTCATTGTAGCCCTGAATTGAATTGAATTTACGAAGCTATTTTAGTATTCTGAAAAGATAGCCCTTAAAAAGATTTGATTACAGTTACAATATTATTTTACATTACTAGACCAACATACTATAAACCTATATAAATACTTTTAATCTTATAAAATTCCTGTACATTAGCCTAATATACATATTTACACATGCATAGCTACACTCACTCTAAAAATTATGTATTTTTTCTACATGTCCGTTCAAGCAAGTTAGACCATCGCATCGCATCGACCAGCAACATATAAAAAGCCAAAACTCACCTGTAATCAGTAATATATTAATTCAATTGCTTATTTATCATATCTTGTTTGCTCATTTTTGTGTATATGTTAAAAAGAGTGAAAGTCAAGGTGGTACATGCTATACAAATACAAGATACAAACTCATACGTCACTTGACTTGACTACTGCATGCCCTTTAGTTGCTGATTTGATCTCTGATGTCTGCTGAGCTGATGAAATAGAGATTTCCTTAAATGATAAAAATATATTCCTTCTTTCTTAATTCATCAAACAAACTTACAAATTTTTAGCTGCAGACAGATGCAGAGTATAATAATATGCCAAGTTAAAAAATTAGAAATACTTTATATTTTTCTGTTTAGACGAGGTGCCCTTTTTGAGTGCCCTTCAGCTTTTTAGAATTATCATGAAAGATTTAGCCAAAAATGATATACATAAAGCCATTTTCAATATTTAGTCATGTTTTCCTCATGTGTCTGATTGACTGACTGACAGCTAGGTACATACGTTTTTGTCTACATCTTTTCACAACTATGATTGAACCTTTTCTTGTTGCACTAGTTTGCTAAGAGGACATATCACAAATATATATATTTTTCTAAACTGCATTTTTCACCCTCAAACTTTTTCAACTCACCAAGTCATGTAGATAAAAATATGTCTCATATTTATTACATAAGTCATTAAATATTTCCTACTAAATAGCTTGATTTTTTCGGCTAAATGACTAATGACTTGTAAGATCATTTGCTCATTCATAAGTAAAATAACAACTACACAAAATCCCACAAACAAACAAAAAATTACTCTGATCTTTTCGTATAAATTATGTAGCTTACATACAAAAAATTACACTAATGAATTTGTAAATTTTTAAGTAAATACGTTATGTTGAGTATCATTTTTCTAACGAATCATTCTAAAAGAGATCATTTTTTCTAAAAGGTTCTTAATGGTTTGTTGTTGTTTCATTGAACATGTATAAACATGTAAACGATTTTTTCTGTAATAAAATGCATGTAAAAATTATTTAATCATTTGCAATCTATTTATTTTGCTATAGGAAAAAAATATTGTATCCTTCTTCCTATAATAACGTAACTATTAAAAAATGTGTATAAATTCCTATACAATAAATTTTACAATAAATTTTTCTTGAAAAAGGTGTTGATCTTTTTTCTTTAATGAATCATACATCAAAAAAAGTTATATATTGGTCGGCTTCTCGGTCGTATGGTACAAATGCTACCTACCTAATTGATTGCTACCGTACTCATGTTAAAAAATATAACTGTGTACATTTTTTTAAAAGGAAATTTACATTTTTTAAACTTTCTGCTGCTTACGCATTTTTTATTATCGAAAATCTGCATTAAATTATATATTTGAGATTTTTATCTATTTATTGACTTGACTTGATACGCTGATTTGATCAGCTATGCTACGTAATTTTTTTACCCAAAAAAAAGAAGTTCCTGTAATAATTATACAAACGTTACAATTTTTTGGGGGCTGCTATTTTAGAAAAAAAAGCTCCTGTAAATTCTAAAGAAAAAATAAAGTGTATAAACAAGTTTAAAAGATTTATGACACCAAAATATTGAGCATTTTAATTGCACTAAAAATGCATAAATATTTAGAGTAAAAAAAATTAACTACACACTTTAATAAAATGAAGCATAACGTGAAGTTACACAAGAGGGAGATTTTTTTTACTTGACCACACCAGACTTTACTTCCGACGTGTATCAATATAAATATTGGATATAGAATATAGAGTGGTTACGCAGCTTTAAGCAATAACTCAATTTATCTTGCAAATTTTTTTTGGTGCGAGAAGAATCTAGTGCGCTGCTTGCACACTCACACAAGTTAACACCAACTAAATAAATGGGAAGTGTGCGGTGGACCTAACGTGGGCAATGGACATTTTAGAAGAAAAAATTAGTGCATTTTGCTCACGTAACAATAACAGTAATTTTCAAAAAAAAAAAATGAATGAAGGGGTTTTGTGTCATGTCAAGTCAAGTCAACTAAAAAAATCAACTACATTTGTAACAACTTTGTTTTGATAATGTCTGGCTGGGTTTTTTTCTGGGCTGGGTGTGGTATATGGTGTGGTCAAAACGACAGGTCATCATGATGGTGATCATCGTAAAAGATCAGATAAGATGACCATTCCCAAGCCTGTAGCTTATATAATAATTTGACGGGGAAAAATTAATAAAAAATAATTATGATAGCCAAAACACCACCACCACCAGCCACTATACCAGATTGTATCCGTAAACAAAAATATATATTCAATCAATTGCTCCGTTTTGCTTGATAAAATGCATAGGTGGAAGTTAAAAAAATGATTCTAATGATTCCGGTTGTATAACTAATGGGTGCACTCTTTGTGTCTGTTCTCTGTAAAAAAAATTATTTATGAAGTAGCAAAAGCTGCCACACCAAATTGCCCATATTGCACTGCACACATATATCAAATTTTCATATGAATTGTTTTTTTGTGGTAGGTAGGTTGTAGATAGGTTTGTATGGTGTATTTTCCTCATTTAAAAAAATACATTGTTTTTTTTTCTTTTGTACAAACGCACGTGAGTTGATTTCGACACTATTGGTTTTCTATTTAAAATTGATCATTCATTCAATTCAATTGAGGTAAGTCAATGTGTTCATTAATAATATTAGTTACTCATTTTTTTCTTTTTAAATATATCTTGGTCGTCTGCTCTTTTTAAATTGATTGACTTCCTGATCCGCAATGATGATGATGAAAAAAAGGATGTTTATAGGATCCAACATACAAAACTACTGTTCATTTAAAAATAAAAAAGTGAAATCAAATCACCTGGATTGAAATTTTTCTGCTAATTTACTAACATTTGTGCAGTGTGCATCACACTAATCACATGAATTAATGGCAATATGAACAACAATGCTTATACCTTCTTGTCAATAATTATAATTTGCTTTGTTGTTACATGGATTACATAATCATCATCTTTTGCAGCAAGCCAGCCAAGCTAGTGCACAGTGCAGTTCAGTAGCATCCTCCTTTTAAACGGTTTTTCCTTTAACGTTTTGAAGAAGAACGCCAATAATGGGACGAGCGTGTCGATGTCGACACTCTCGAGACAAAATATTTTATGCATTTTATAAACTATAATTACGTATTAATCTAATTGTAGGTTTAAAACACATTGAAATGTATCTATATTTTGATGTCAAGTGAACAAAGTAGGATAAAATAAAAAATGCGATACGCAAAAAGAATTCCCGATGGCGGCCAACAAAACGAACAACAAAGAAAAGGAAATTAGTTGATTTGTACATAAATTCTATTTTTTATATTTTGTACTAATTTAATTCCTCTTCTCGGAGGAGGAGTAAATTGCTAGGTTGAGTTTTGTCATGTGCGTTGAGATAATTTGTAGTCATCATTAAAATTATGTTACACATTTATAAGTATTATGTTTACGTGCGTGCCATACCAAAGCCAAGCCACTACCGTCATCATCATCATCATTATCTTAAAAACTAATTTTTAATTTCCCAGTCAAGTCCCACAGTTAATTTAAATCCTCTCAGAGAGTCAGAGAGACACACGTACATAAAGGAACAAACTATTTACACTGCTGCTATTCTATTGTGATATGTATAAATCCACACCCTACACCTCAAACCATCAAGCCATCAAACCAAACCACAAATTTGCAATGCAATGCAATTTATGCAGCAGTCAAGTTGTTTTTTTTTTCTGTAAAATAATTGCCATATTTGCTAACTAACTCCTATTTCCTATCAAATTATTTGTATTGTTTGTGAGTCTACTGCATACCGACCGATTATGTGAAAAAAATGTCCTTTTGAAATACAAGTGGAAAAAAAATATTTAGATCAAAAGTAAGTAACCAACCACACACACCCCACATACCACTCGCACTTTTTTCCCCATTTGTTATCGCACTTTTCAATCAATCAAATGAAATTAGAGCAAATTTTAATAAGTCAACTGAAAAAAAGAATTAGAGCTCTTATTTTTCTTTTTTGGAACAAGCCATTAAAATTTTCTAGAGTCAACTAGAAAAAATGGGTGTTCTATGAACTATGAATTATTTTTCAAATGGGTTGGTCTACTAAAAAAAAGTACCCAGCAAATAAGGTTGACAGTTGACACGTTTTATATGGAAAATCCACCCAACTATTTTTTATAAAAATTAATGTCGCATCAAATTTCTAATAAAAATTAAACTAATTATTTGATCAATTGTCATTAAAATTATCTTTTAAATGAAAGCATTAATTACATACAACATAAAACGTATATATTAAAAATATCAATATCAACTTAAACAACGGTTCAGCCGTTTACACGTGATATGCAGTGTAAATTGTATATCCATTCATTGAATAGAATACCAAAAACCCATTAAATTATATTGAAGCTTGTCAGTGTACATTTTATACTCAAACATCTTTTTTTTTCTAAAAGATAAGTAAAAACATCCGACCTAAGCCTCCTCACGCTCAAACACGCACAATCATTAACTTAGCATACATAACATTAACATATCTACAAACTAAAAAACATAACATTCTAACTAACTGACTGGCTGACGGTGCGGTGGTGCAAGGTGCAAGCTTGATTTTCTTTGAAACTGCTTTGTACTCACAATAAAATCTTATTGTCTATCAATTTATTTGTTTGAAAAAAAATCCTGTAAAGTAGCCCATTAAAAAAATCGATAACATAATGATTTGCGCCTTCCTTTTTACTAATATGTCACTTTTTTAACTTGCTATGTAACTTTGCTAAGGACGTGCTTCTAGCTTGGCTTGGCTTCTTGCAAAAAAAAGTTACAACATATCAGTTTTCAATTCAAATAGAGTAGCCTTTAAGGCAATCTTGTAAACTTATATAAAAAAGGTGTGTGTAGACCAGTTTCCGTTTTTTTGTTCTATTGACTAGTAAAGTACTTAGGCCGAGCTAGCATCCTTTTTTAGTTTTTACATTATGTAAGCTAGTGTAGCTAATAATTAAGCTGTTTCTAACAAGCTACTTATTGTAGACACCTTTCGCTAGTCTGATATTTTACATGATACTTTAACTCTATTAGGTATACAGTTTTTTCACGTGCGAAATTATTACAAGTATCTATATACCACTACCGACATAAATTACTTATTAAAAAAATTGCAACTCATTTTAGACTTAAGTGAACATTTAAAACAATATGCGTTTAAAAAAACATTGCTAGAATTGTTAAATATTAAGATATGGGAAGGAAAGTGAATGCGAAATGAATGAACAAAAATGTTATGTATTTTTGGTCCATTTTTTAGTATTTTGATTTATTGCTTATTTCGCACTCTAAATACACTCTAAGATTTATAATGAACTGTTCAAATTGTATAATATGTAGTGGAATATATGCATAGCATGTACATCCGATAAAATTTAAGGAAAGAGATGAATTTTTTTGGGGGAAAATCTCAATCTTAGTAATATTTTTTATGAATATAATTTCGTATTGGAAAAAAATCTATGTACATAACTAACTTAATAATTATTTGGTGCGTAAATGGAATTAACTTGTAAATCGGAACATGTCATAAAAATAATCATGTGTAAAAATCAAAAAATCATAAAAAGTATTGCAATTGTAGAGCTAGTCGTGCGCATCATTTCACAGATGCTCTTAAAGAAATAAGGTACTCCCTTTGTTGTCCATGCGTGTCAAGCGAAGGAGCTTGTATGTTTATTTTACAAGTCAATTAAATCGGGAAGAAAAAATTTAATAAAATAACTACCTGTGAAAATTATTAATATACAAAGTGCATCTACAGGTTGTTATAGTAATATTGAATTATTGAATATAGTGCAAAGCCAAGAAACATACATAACAGATGACATACATAACAAATGATATCATATTATGATCACATGTCCAAACATGTGTCAATCCATCAATGATATAATATTAAAATAATTTACAAAGGAAAAGTTAACGCATAATTACGCAGTATACCTGATATATTCAATGAGTTTAAAAGTTTTAACAGAGCATCGAGCTCGAGCACTTGCATTGCATTACAATTACTAACGTAACTTTATTGATTGTTTTGATGAAAATTGATTGAAAATTGAAAAAGTGCATGGGATGCAGGTAAAAAAGATGCATTTAAAATTCAAACCGTCATCAAAACAATTGACATGGCATGGTATATTTTACCTGTATGGTATTTTACATGAAAACCTGTTGACTTCCCCTCACCTCTTCATAAGCTTACATACTAATTAGTGTGTTTGGTCAGGTAGCACATAGTCTTATAAGCTACTAAATTGTATGAATTTACACTTTGTGTTGACAATATGGCAAAAGTAACCTTCTCTCCCCCTTCCTTTTGCCTGTATCCTGCATCTTTAAAAGATAAAGTAGAAAATTAGAGAATTTATTGGTTGACATTTTAGGAAGTTGAAACAATATTATAACATATTGTACCAGCATAGTAGCATATAAAAACGGCATAATATGAGCAGCTGCTTGTAACAAAATGTAAAATTGTAAATGAGACGCCAACAATGAAAATGCAAACTTTGTTTAAGAAGTTTTAAAGCTGGTTCTCTCTCTCTTCATATAACATTCATATTTATCATTAAATACTTTTATTTTCTGAATCAAATCAACAATGAACAACAATGCAAAAAAGCCTGCTGAGATTTTAAAATGCAAAATACCTATACATATAAAGAGTTGTGTACGGAAGATAAAATAAAAAAGAGAGAGATTTTTTTTGGTAATTTTTGGCAACATAGCCATTTTATTTTTACTGAGAGTACTTGAGTGTGTGTTTGAGTGTTACTTGACCTGTTGGGTTGGGTCACTGGACGTTTACTGCTTTCTTGTTTAAATGAGAGATGCAATGCAAGCGAGATGATTTTTGTGAAAAATTGCATACAAATATTATGTATTATACAAATTATTGTATTATGCAAACACAAATGCAAAATTTACGTCTAAAATGATAAAAAGGATGTTTTAGAAGAAAATAACCATAACCCTTGCCCCTGCACTGCAAAATATATAATCTTATCTCCCAATAATAGATTTAATTTTAACACATTATTAAACATATATTTTTGGCTATAGTGCAATTTTACTAAAACATATATAAACTCTGACCTATGCTATTATACTAAACTGATATAATATGTACATTAGGTACTTGTAAGAAAGTTTGCATGTAAAAATGTGCTGACTCTCTGCAATAATCTGCAAAGCACACACACAATTCATATATTGTTTACACACACATAATGCAAAAATATATACTGATCGTGTAAATTGTGAAGTGTAAATGCAAAACGTAAAATTCCTTTAACCCTTTTTGCCGATCAACAATAAAAGGATGAAGAAAACGAGTCGGCGTTGCTATATGCACTGCATATAAGGTAAAAAGTGAACAAAGTCGCACGCGTATCTTTTTGAGAATGAGTTATCGCATAACAAACTTACATGAAAAAATTATTGCATAAGATATTTTATGTTATGTTGATATGATGGTGATACATGATCTTATACAAGGTGGTTGATGTGCGTGCAAACTGCAATGAAGGTATGATGTGAGACTATGTAATAAATATATAGTATATTATATTTTGTTCATTCATGGCCAGTGCGGAAGTTGTAGTGACAGATTGGTTTGATTATTAAAAACAACATGGAGCACCGGAAAGTTTTTTAGTTCTTTTCAGACAGGCCAGTGATGCGGTAGCATTGCTCACACGAAAAAATAAAAAGTGCACAAAGTGCTCAAGTGAAATATGAATTGGGAAATATTCATCAAAATGGAAATCTGATTTGTAAGTAGAGCTCTGCTTTAAATTTTAATGCCTCGGATTTGATAAAGGATGATAACTAATTAAATGTGGTGATTTGGTTTTTTGGATTATCATTTGAAAAACCGTAGTGATTTGAGGAGCCTTTTGAAATAAAATCAGTGAATAAAGTGTGATTATCTGTTTTATAGTGAAATATTGTGAAAATTGGAAAAAATAATTTCAAATGTGAACTGTGTGAAAAATAAAATATTGAAAAAATAATACATTTTTAAATATTTGTAAAAAAAATTCTGAGTGCTAAGTGCCTCCTTTAAAAAATGATTAAAATGTTTTTAATTAGCATTTTGCTATGTAGCTTTGTGCTACTTTGCTCCTCTGTCGATCCCCTCACTCAAGAGGAACTCCGACAAATTCGGGATTTCACTGCAAAAGCCCATTTAAAACGACAACAATTTTTCCCCGATCAAATCATGACCCCATCTACTCACTACATGGGAAGGAGGATCCCACCAAATGCTGGTGATAAACAACCAAATATATTTATGCAAGCTCCCCAAAATGGTGGCGGAGGTCCTCCCCAGAAACCTCAACAAATTGAACCTCAGCCTTCCGGCGCAGTTCAAAATTTTCTGATAAATTATCCAATAACTACAAATACAATTACTCAGGGACCACCCCCTCCACCCCAACAACAGCAACAGCAGTTTTTCATCCAACGACAACCTCAACAAAGTCCATCTCTTCAGCAACAGCAACAAATCCAATTTCTGCAAAATCTCCAACAAAATGGTGGGCCCCCACATCCTCATCACCAAAATGGACCGCCACCCCCAAGAGGACCACCTGGACCACCACCACCCCGCCGTCCATCCTTCTTCTCTTTTGGAGGTAATGGTCCAGAATCTTCCCCTCCAACTTCCCTTCTCCAATTTTTCTTTCCCAAGCGCTCTGCAAGGAGACCTCCAAGCTACCGTCCTCCACTTCGTTTTGAACATGCGCAAACCTCCTACAATCCCACAGCTCTTTTGCAACAGCATCATCAAAGTCTTCACTCTGTAATGGCTCAGCAACATGCTCTTGCTGTTCAACAACAACAAATCCAACAACAGCAACAACTTCAACAACAACAAGCCATTCAGCAACAACAACAACTTGTTCAACCATCAGCCTCCCCCGTTCAGTCTGCTCAGTCCACAACAGTTAAAAACTCTGCTCAAGCTAACCCAACAGTTGTAGCCCCCTCCCAACCAGCCCCTGCCCCAGTCATTCCTGCTGCTCAACTAATTCATCAAAATCCCCATCCCCAACAATTCTTTTCCCCACGTCCACCCCATCCAAATTTTATAACCAACCAATTTCACAGAGAGCTATCCTTCTTTGGAAAGCCACCCCATCATGGGAAACCCCAACCTCCCCAAAAGTACAGCCAACCCCCACCCCCTACCGCCTATGTTCCCCAAAATAGACCCGGTGACGCTGAAAACTACATTCAAAAGTTTGTATCGCCACAATCCGACTTTTCCTTTTTGAATCTGGGGCCTCATCACGTTCCTCCAGTAATTGCTGGACCCACAAGATACAATAGCCCTGTGAGCTTTAGCCACATTGAACAAATGCCATTTATGCACCAATCCCCACAATTGCCAATGCACATGGTAGTCCAAAGCCAAGAATTCCCACATTATCATTTCACAACCCACTTTACCGCTTCCAACCCTGGAGGTACAGGTCCATCATCCGCCTCCGCTGAACGTCTTCCTCCCTCAGGCCCTTCTCCAACCGTCAATGTTCCCACTACCGTAACAACCAGTCATCATCAGCAAATCAGCCATACCCAAAACAGCCAACCTCAAAATACCCCATTAAAATCCAATCTTGACGCCCACGTCGCCTCCCTCCAATCCTCAACCGTTCGCCAAACCCAACGCGTCAAAAAAATCAGACACCGTCCCTCCCAACAAGCTTCCGCCACCGAACCCACCACAACCACCTTACCAACAACCACCCAGTCTCTCGGGGACATTATTTTCGAGTCTGCCAAGGAAACCCGTGAATTCCACGACAGTGCTCATCTCGTCGCCCCAACAATTAGTAACACTGACTCCTCCCCCCAACAAAAGCCCAGAAAGAACAAAGTTCTGAAACAATCCCACCACCAACACCACACAGAGCAACATGCTGGCTCCCTCCAAAAGGCATCTGTTGAATCCTCCAGTGTTGTCCTCGCTCCCTTGGTATCCTTTGAACAAACCAATGAGCCAAGTACCACGACCACGATCACCACCTCCACTTCCTCCCCCCGCCCAATCACCAGCACCCTAGTCTCTGTCAGCACAATAAGTACTGATCCAACTCCCCCTCCATTTAAAGCCAGTAAAATAGTAAAACCCAGAAATAATCCCGACTACCATCACCCCAAATCAAAAAACCATAACAACCATAATCATCACAATCACAATCATGAAAAAAGAGTGACCGCTTCCGGTGCTGGTTTCGGCGCAGTAGTCACCGCAGAGCCTCCTCGCTCCACATCCACTGGAAGATCCACCGCCACATCCTCCCCCAAGCGCCACACCCAGTCCCCTAATGGAGGTCGTGTAGTAACCACCTCTGTAACCAGTCGAGTAGTCTCAAGTGGCCCCCATCCCCATCCCAACCCCCAAAACCATCCCCATCCTCAACCCCACCATCAAAACCCACAAAAGCGCTACCGTCTGCGTAAAGTGAAAGTCCCGAATCCTGAGGCCATCAAGGCCAACAACCAAAAGAACGCATCGGCATCATCCTCAACGACAACATCATTTTCCTCCTCTTCCTCAACAACAAATTTCCCAAGCAGTACAACTCCTTTGAGTAGTCCACGCACTCCCAGATCCACATCCACAGCGATATCCACAACATCCCCATCAACACCATCAGCATCATCATCAGCATCGTCATCACCATCATCATCAACCATTTCCTCAACAGAAAGCTCATTAAAGACTACAACAGTTTAATGAGCTTTTTTTGTTGCTTGTCGGGCTGTAACGCAGTATCCCCGTTCGCATCATAATATCAAATTTCAAAAGAAAAATATGTACACACAAAAGTGGTTTGTTCGTTTTCAACCTATCTATTATATAAAAATCCAAAAAAGACAAGCATACCCAAATGCTTTATTGTAGCATAATCGATTCTTTTTTTTCTGTCGAGTTGATCAACTCACTTTGGCGAGTAACATACCAACAAGGTTAAGGGACGACGACGACGATGTCGAAGACGACAGGGAATATATAAAAAATAGTTTCTCTTTTACCTTCATACTTACAAGTTATGATGATAACGACAATGATCACTCTGTGCAGAGATGCTGCAATGGTGATCATCATCATCGTCATCATCATCAACTCGTAAAGGATCTTGACACTTTTTGCATTGCTAATCTTTCTCACATTTCAAATTTTTGTATGCATAAAAAATATATGCACAACAAAACAAAGTTGATGTACAAAGATGTACAGCGATGCAAAAAAAGGAAGAGAGAGAAAGATGCGCTTGCGCTTTATTTTTGATGATGGATTTTTTTTATAAATAATTTTTTTCACTTTTAAAGCGATACCACTATACTACTGACCATATATATTATTATATAAGGTGCTTATTTTATAAGTATTTATCAATACCTTCATACAATTTTCAAAAAAATATCTATTACATGTAGAATGAGTGAGCAGCTAAATTAGTTATTTTGATTTTTTCATAGTCAACCAAAGAGATTTTTTTGTGTGTTTGTAAATATACAAGATAGACACAGACACATAAAAACACATGTATCGACATTTACGATTTTAGTGGACTAATTAAAAAAACTACACAAGACAAGACACAAAAGGTATACTTTAAAAATAATAAAATGATTGCACACTTGACTTTCAAAAAGATAAGGAGAATGAAAGCCCAAAAAATACAAAATGAAAAATGCAACACACGTACAAAAAGATACAAGCAAAATAAATAATGGAAAGATAATCTGATTTACAGAAAATAATTAAATTGATTGAAACAGATACAGTTTTATTTAGAATCTGTGCAAATACAATTTTTTAAGACAAAAAACTTTTAGTATTTTTTAAATTCAACAAATTAGCTACTTAACTTGGATAGCTATTTTCTTGACAGGAGCCATCATCACCAGATCATCATTACCAGTTTTTCTCGTGATGATCCAATGATCGTCGTGATCTATTAAACAGTAGCTGCCCAGTAGTAACACGACAGCTACTAATCTTTTTGATGGTGGTTTTATGGCAATATATTTTTGGCTCATTATAATAAAAAATAGACGGAACATTTATAGAAGTTTTTAAAGACACGAAATCATTTGTTGTAAAATGTGACATGCGTGCGTGTGGTGTGGTCTTCTGCTACGATCTTATCTAATCTTATCATCGTGATCACAAAAAATGCTAAGGATGCGTAAACACCCTTGTTTACTTTTAGTAAAATGAGTAGTGTTGATTGAACACATCTTTGAGCATTTTTTCTGGTGACATGACTCATGAAAAGTTAAAGAAAAATGAATGAATGAATTCAATCAAACTTGAAAAAATATGCATACCAAATATAATAGGAAGCTTATAAAAAAAATTATCTAAAAATATTTTTATTATGAGTAATTATTGTTTGTTAGCAAGTGTAGCTTGCTTGCAAGTAATTATAATTGTTCATGTTTTATAAACATTAAAAAATACTAATGCAAAGAGTTGAGAAAGGTCTAGAAGAAAAAAACGTTTTTCAACCGACAAGTTAAATGATGCAGTTAGGTAATCTTATTGTTAAAATGAATGCATTGCTTTAAAAAATATATTTGTGAATTAAAGCGTAGCAGAAAATCAAAAAGGGTGAAATAGACGACATAATAAAAACCATTCCTCCAAAGCAATTTAAAATATTTTTTACCTGTTTTACTTAAATGAAGGAACTTAACATACATACATTACACATTACTTACCTGTTATGCAATATATGCAATCCAAAAAAAAATAAACCAAATGACGCTTTTTTGTAATTGTTGATTCATTTTATAAAAAAATATGTATATGTTGCCTTTTTTGAAAAGAATGAATTTGTTTTTTATATTTTTTATGTATAAACCACATGTGTTGCCAAAGTTTAGTTTATAATTTTAACTTTAATTGTAATACAAACAGTTTTAATAATTTTGTAGATACACTGCTAAAAAATATGTGTGTTTGTATTTTTTGTTTGTAGGAAAAATGAAGGTGATACTGATATCTTTTTTGCTTCTTGGTTTTAAACTTGTTTTCTGTTATTCAATTTTGTATAGTTTACTTTTCTTTTTTATAAAAAAATTGAGAGGGTCTTCCTTTTTTGTACTGTAACTTTGTTTTACATCTGTGTACTGTCAAGGCTTTTGAAGACAGATGTGGGGAAATTACTCTATCAATTGAGAAAATTGCCTTTTTTTCTAGTCTGTATGGTTTTTGTAAAGAATAAAAATACAATGAAATAAAAAGTAAACCAATTGTGTTAAAATTTGTTTTTCTGTTAAGCTATGATTTATTTATTTATAGGGCGATTAAAAAAATATATTGTAAACTATTCCATACATGCGGGGAGGGGGAGCTATTGAAATGTCATCTTGTAATCATAGTTGATATTTTACAGATGATAATGGCATTAATAACATATGTTGAACAGTTCATGATTTTCCTTCAAATCTAGAAAAGCATAAATACATTTTGGTTTTTTCAGACATTTTAAATATAAAGACAGTTTTCAACTTAATGGACGTTTACATGTCGGATGGAAAAAATCTAGATTGGATTGACACCTTCAGGAGGAGACCTTTGAATGGTAAAGTTGGTAAAAAAATATTAACGGATTTAGGAAGAAAATTTATTGCAGGATTTTGGCATGAGTATCATAAAATAACTGAAACGATAATGCATCATGAAAAAAGAAAGAAATAAAGTATGCTGTTTTCAAAGATCATATAATAAATGCTTTTTTATTGTAACAGAATAATTCACACATTTGTATAATTTTCCAAATATAATTTTTATAATTAGGATACGAACAACCGGTTAGTTTTAATTAAACGAAAATAATAAATTAGACACAATTTAAGATAAAGATAAAGTCACAAAATGTAAAACGAAAAACATATCATTAAGATAGGAAGAAAAAAACTTCTTATACTTTTGGCACCACTTATTTACCGTGTCATTTGGCTTGAAATTGAGACTTGAATGAACAAAATCAACGAAACAGCTCAGGATACACATATAAAAAAGATTTTTTTAAACTATTTATAATATCTTTACACAATTTTGTTAAATGTACTAATTAAAATATATTGTGGTAGGGCAATCATATTTTTGAGCTACTGCTTTAGTATTTAAACTTTTGATTTTTGCTACTAGACTAATTATTGTCACAAAATCACAAAAAAAAATCCTGAAAATTTATATTGCCATTTGGCACCTGATACATTTATCTAACGGAGGAGTAGGACTATAGATTTTTTCTTTGTAAATCTAACTAACTGACATAATAAATCAAGCTTCAATACTTTTACTGTGTGTGACCAGTTGACTTTTGTGAATACTTACAATTATAAATTATTTAACTTCATTTTTTCCCCTCAAGAAATAAATAGATGCATACTGACTGAAATAATACTTTATTTGTGAAAAAGAAGAGTTTAGGCAGTTTAGATTATAGCACAACACTTTGAAATGAAGAAATAAAAACGTAAATATAATTTTTTTTCTTTTAAAATTGTCAACCATTTTGGTAAGATTGACACAAAAAATAGCACAAAGTAATTTGAAAACTGACAAGCCTCATATTTTTTTGTGAAATAGCAAGAAAACCTATTGCTTTAAAATTACAGAGTTTTTGTTTGATGACACACTATGATTAGAAATAAATAAGTCTCACAAGTCCATAATATTTGTACCGTTAAAATTGTTGAAAACTCCGCAAGGGTGGTTTTGGAGGTGGGGTTGGGGGTTTATTTTCCACGTGCTGCATAAAAAACAAATAAATTAGTAATTTATAAAAGCAGGACAATTTCATGCTGTTAAGTTACATTGTTGAATTGCCTTATTCTGTTTTGGGGGAAGTGGCGGTGGAGCTATTTCATCACTTGACTCTGCATCAATTCCTGATTCCGGTGAGTTTACAGAATTCCGACTACTGGGCTCCGAAGGATAATGATTTGATCGAGGTTGAAGCTCAATGGAAATGATTGACGATCTATTTGTCATTTCCTGCGAACCTGTCCATGACTGACTTTTTCGTTGCTCTACGTTAGCTCGTGGTGGTCTCTGTGAAACCAACTGTACAATATAAATATAAAATAACTCGTAAAAATATAATGTTAGCTGAATATTTAAACTTAAAAAATGAGTTTTTATACTGCAAGTTTTAAGCTTACCGTTTGGGTTAAAGGTATCAACGACTCTTGGGAAGATCTCCCTTCATTGGTGGAGTCAACTGGGGAGAGCTTCATACTTGGAAATGATGGTCCGTTTCTTGGAAGTGTGGCACAACTTGGTGAAGTTACCAATTGTTCACCATCCATACTTCCGGTAAATGACGATTGGGAAACTCGCTTGAAATAGCCAAGTTTTTGCTGCGATGATTTGTGTCTACAATTTAATAAATTATTAGTGTTACTTTACAAATTTCTTAGCAATCAAGTATTTTCTGGATGAAATTTATACTCACTTGGGATGATTCTGATACAAACTCATTGTAGATGAAAATGAGCTTTTCCCAAAAGCCATTGAGCCTCTTGGAGCAGTCTGCTGATCAAGTTTAATTGTTAAAGGTTGTTTACTCGCGGCAGGTATTTCGACACGTCGTAACGCTTGTTGCTTCTTGGATGCCCTTTCCATTTCTCGTCGTAATGTATCATCTCGCAATTCCTGATAAATCATTAGACATATTAATTACAGATTGAAATTGCACAATTTTTTCTCCCACAAAATTGTTTACTCAACCACAAAAAACTCACCCTAGGATTTACTCCGTAGACATCTTCAATATGTTTCAAAAATCCCTTAAATCTACTTTCCATTTGCTGATGTAAAGGCATCAAGTCTGCAGTTGATTTCCTTTCGTGAATTTTCAAGCATTCTGCTATAATTGGCACTTGACTAGTAATCAATATTTTCAAATCCTCCACAATATTTAGTTGGTCTGGATTTCGCTGTAAGTAGTCTGAAGTGAGAAAAGCCTACAAAACCAAAATTCAAATTAATGCACATCAAAGTTGCAACGACATCGCAAAAGTTAACTTTCAAATAATTATCTTTTGTAATCGCATACTTTTTCGTAGTTCGCAACTCCACCCATTACAGCAGCATCCAATATCCCATTCAACTTCATCGACACTTGATTAACATTAACATCATCAGGATTTAGGCAATGCGCTAGAACCATTTCACGAAGCTTATCATTAGTTTTTTCCAGAGTTTCGATTGCATTCAGAATTGGAGGAATCTATGTACAATACAGATAGATAATGTTTTATTTTTAAAAGAATACCCATAAACACCAGATTTAAAACAGAAATTAAAATGTACAAAACATCCAAGCAGAAAAATATATCCAATCCATGCTGCACAATTGAATAACTAACCTTTGTAGAAATTTGGCGTTCAACGGGAAACCATCCCATAATTCCTGGAAAGGACTGTGCCGTCCACAGAGTATACCTGTCTAGCCACAAGCTAGCAAATTCATTTTCCGAGTCTCTAGGCTCCTGATGGTAAGGTCGAGAGTAGGCAAACCTTTCCACTTCATTACATTTGTAATATTTACGGATATTCTCGTCAGCGTATTTCATCCCACTACTTCTTTTACATGTATTCATCACAGGCTCCACCGAGCAGATTTGCAGGTCTGCAAAATATTTTTTAAAAATAAAATATAATAATAAACAGACAAACAAAATTTGACAAACGCAATTAGTTATTCTATCCAACTTACATTGCTTATTAGAGTAACGAACTTCGTCCGAAGGAACTTCCAAAGATCTCAGCAGCCCTGCCCTTGGATATCTTTCGAGCATTCTTGCTTCAAAGTCACTCAACCGTTCATACGCACCTCCCCGATAAACGAACGCTTTATCTTGCAAAAATGTTGGAAAATCTTTACCATAAAATGCTACTCTGAAATACTGAGGCTCAAATCTAGCTTCTCTCAATATTTTATCATATAACGTAGCCATCTTTTGCAAAAGATTCGGCAGCTGAGCATAATTATACATTTCCTCGGCATACTGTTGACGTAGCTCATCACACATTTCAATCGCGCACTCAAACATTTTTGCCTTTGTGAAGTACTCAATTATCTCTTGATACAGAGCTTCCTTCAGCTCACTCTGTGTCACTAGATTAGGATGACGACTTGGACTTGTGCGAAGTGTGACTGGAATCTCGTCATCTGACCATTCTAACTGTCGGCTGTGCAGTTTTAAGGTAAACGCTGCTTCGGTGAAATTTCCTGCGAGAACGTGCAAGTCGTGTAGCTTGTAGAGGTAGCGCAAATACAGGTCTTTCCTGTGAATTTCTTGGCTGAAGTCCTATTTTAAAATTAGCAACAGAATAACACCAACATTAAAAAGCTACCAATTATTAATAATGGAAACTTTAAAATACAATAAATATTTTAAAAACTAACCAGAAGATTAACAATACAACTCATCCGATTCCCACTATCTTCCTCGTGCATAACTTCTCGGTATTGTAGAAGGAGGTCCATTAACTTTGTAATAATTTGTACCATTGTGACACCCTGAAAATTAACATTAAGTGTGAAGTCAGCTAATTATAATTACTGTCAACCAGAACCCCAGAAGAAGAACACTTTGTCAATTAACACTTACCGCTTCCCTCAATCCCGTCCTATTATTCTGACAAAGGTCAACCATCGTCTCAAAAAATATATCTCTAAAATCCGCATCTCCTTTATTCCCCTCAAATCCTTCCACAATTTTCCGTATCAACTCTTCCTCCACTTGCTCAAATGACCTGCGCATCCTCTCCTGATCAAACTCACAGTGCATCATATCAAAGAAAATTGGAATTGTAGACTTTCTCACTTCCGGTTCCGGAACAAAAGCCATATCCAAAAATGTTCCGACCATCATCGGCACAAATCTTATCCGTTTTGACTCTCCCAAACTAAACCACATTTGTCGGATAAGCCCTGTAGCCCTTTTTCTCATGTCGCCGTAGTTTTGACTAACGCAATTACGCTTTGTGGGTGAAAACATTTCCATTTGAAGGGAATCTTGGGTAAGGAAAGAGACCGCACTTTGGAAAAAGTTGTTCCAAGGTTGTTCTTCAAAAGGTTCTATAAACTCAGCTTTTATGGTGGCTGTCAAGTTTTCAAAAGCACCAATCACAATGCTGCAAACAAAAATACAATTTAATAAGCTTTCCAAAAATATACTAAACAAATCAATAATTATCATAAATATAGCAGCTTATATATCTTACCTGTTCTGTAACAACACCATTTCATTCCAATCCGAAGGGAAGTATGACTTGTGAAACAGATTTTTCAACACGACAAGAATATCATTAAGAAATTTGAGCAAACTTTGTTTTGGGTGAATTTGACCCGGGATGATTTCTGATTTCAGGGTTTTTATCAACATGTTGAGGATTTCAAAGTGGTAGCTATTCATTTCACGAAGAAGGCTTAAAAATATGGCAACCATATTTCCCTACAAATACACATAAAACCAACACACCGCCATTTAGCATTTCAGTTTAACATTGCATTTAACTAATTCATTTATAAAATGTTAAACATTATATACCGCCAAAGCATCTGTATCCCCAATAGTTCCAATTGACACAATAATGGGTCGCAACAGAACTTGCATTACGTAGCAAATATTGTGCTGCTTTTGTTCTCTAGGCTGCTTGTGGAATATATCCATCACGTCTCCAAGTAGCTCCACACATTTCTCCATCTACGAAATATATTATAAAAAATCAAATGAGAAATCCAAATATTTCCAATTATTTTCTCCAGCTTCCCACAAACATATATGACACAGATATATACACAAATATTCACACTCACAAAAATATTATATAATTTATTTTTCACATTGGAATATTTACATTTTCACATTTGCGAAAACTTAACACTGAAAAGTAACACACGTTTTTACAACCACTGATCTCCAGCGACCTTGTACAATGAAAACAAAAAGCAAAGCTTAATTAGTGTTCAGCTTAATGACATTGAAAGCAAATTATAATTACAAGTTTATTTTTAATTGTATAGCCACCAAAATAGTCTACACATGTAATAAAGTTACTATTGACACTATTGACAGTTAATCAGAATTAATATATATTTTTAATTTACTTTACAACAGCACAGATAATTAAACAAAAAAGGTAATTAAAAATTTGTTAGCAGCAGTAAAAATTTATTTTTTTGTTATTTGAAAGAAAAAACCTCTTCAAAATGACTCATTGCATCAGGTGGTTGAAGACGCCCATTAAGATTGGGTAAAAATTCGGCCGCGGACGCACCCAACATGTGCTCCAATTTACTTCGCTTTGTTCCAGCTTGTGCACTTTCCACAGATTTCCGACGATCCTAAATTATAGTCGTTTTAAAATAAACTTGGTAACAAACTTAAAAAATAAACAAAAAAACTTCACCATCCGCAAATCACCCCACAAAAATAAAGGTGTTATTTGTGTTACGAAACCTTATAAACCGGTGATGTGTATAAAATGATAAAGATAAGCAGTGTCAAAAATATAAAGGAGCAGAATTAATTGTAAAAAATTGGTCCTAAATTCTACCTGTACTTGTGAGACTGTTCAGATCACTAAAAACTTGCAATACTTCACTCTCATTTCATTTCACCACTCTCAAACAAACAGTAAATTTAATAAATGTCAAATAAAACTTTAAAAGATTTCATTTTCTCTTTTGACCTTACCTCCTGACCTCCGGGTAAATGCTGTTGTATATTTAAAGTAATTGTAGGAAGCAGTTTGAGACGACAATCCGCATCCAGAAAAAGTTCGGAATGCACAATATCCGTAATAAATTGAAGCTTCTGTTTGGTCAGTTTTCCTTGAGGGATTACGTGTACCAAGTCAACTAAATGGTCACTCAGACGGGTAGCAGGATACACTTGAACTAGATCACTAATTACTGCAGGAATGTGCTTGAGACAACCTCCTTCCACCAAAATGTACGGATCAGCATTGTACAATTCCGTTCTACCCAAAAGTTTGCACATGGCTGCAAAAAGGGATTGAATTAGGCGATCAAACTCTTGGCTTCCTTCGTCGTCAACGTCATCATTGCCACTCATGCTTAAAAGACAGAAAATAACAGATTTATTTAGTATTTATGTAAAATAAGTAGAGATGCAATTTTAAAGATTGTATAATTTTTTTAAAGGCAAACTTACTCCATGTGTAACACAAGCTTGTGGTTTTGAAATGACTTGATTATAAACTTGAAGAAGAATTCTATGCTTTTCATAATTTTTAACACTTTGTCTGGGGGATCAGGTGCGCTAATCGATCTTTCCAGTTCCTTAGTTAGCTTTCTATTTGGTTTACAAAAAAAATAATCAAAAATGTAAGTTTTTTTGTGCCAAAGCAGATATTAAAATTGCAAAAAATAAAAATGAAATGGTTATACATGTATGCTAATGTGGAAAAGAAGCCATCTTCAATGTAAATTGACAAAACTGACTGAAAATTTTGGTACTTATGGTCAAGGATTAATCCAAAAATATAAATCTACCCAAAAATAAATAAAATCCAAAATGAAACAAAAAAATAAGCAGCATAACAATTAACACAGGGATTAATTCTTATAAACTTAATATTATACCAAGCAATCAAACACAGGTCGATCACAAGTTCCGGTATTATCCATTTGTCCGGTTTCATACCGCCTCAGTTCTGCCGGGTCCATAATAACATTTAGGAGAGAAGCTCTACCTGACCTAAGTTCCGTTAGTATCCCATCCACTGGGTCAACAAGTATGGAAAACAATGCATCAAAAACATCTGTCAGAAATTTGACTATTTCTTCTCCTTTCACTTTTTGTACTTTCTGTAGAATATCCTTCAAGTGGTTCAGTAGCGATGGGATTAACGGTCGAGATTTGTCCTGCTAAATATAAGTATCACAGTTAGTTGAGTTGTAAGTTCATATACAGGAATCCCAATATTGTAAGAAAATTTGCTCCGAAAATACCTCCGAATTCTCAGCAATGTGTTTTAATTTGGTAACCCATTGAAGTAGTTCCAAAAGATGAGCATCTTGTGTAAACTTTGTAGAGCAGAGAGTAGTTCGGATAAAGAAGCAGTCTTTTGGCACACAGCAAAATCCACCGGAAGACGTTGATTTAGAGGTCCCCGTGTAATTGTGAGTTCGTTCATATGGCAAACTGAGGTACTGAGCTTCATGATCTTTAAAATTCTTTGGATCAACCTTGTACACAATGAGATCATGAACACCGTCATTGACTGCAGTGCCGTTTACTTCTTTCAGGCGGATGTAGGCAATGGCAAAGGGTTTTTCGGAGCGGTCCTTCGAGTCAGTTGATGACCTGATTATTTTTATTTTAATGAAAAATCGGCATTTTAATTAACATTTTTATCCAGAAAACAGGGATTAAATTTTTGAAGCCGTGCTCACCGATGCTTGAAAGTAAACCGTATATGAGCAGTTGAAAATTCCTCGATATTCATGGGCAACGAAATTTTAAAACACTCATTCCACTTGGGTTTATCCTCATGATAATACACGACAGACTTGTAAGGGTCCTTGAGAGTGGAGCCGTTGCCACCACTGATCACATTCGTGATTACCTTTCCATTATCATTGACAACGGAAACAGAGACCTCGATGTTTTTGTCGGATGCTTTGGTTGCGGAACGGTGGAACTCTCCTCTTAAAATATTTACATAGAGATCATTTCGAACATCGTTGGGATATATGACTTCAGGAAATCCCATTTTGCGGGCGGTAACCAAGTGTCCTCGTAAAATTGAGGGTTGTTCCTCGTGAATCTGCGCGTATTTAAAAATATTAATATGAGCTACTGAAAGATAACTTGAAAGACTAAATGGTTTTTTTTGAAATACCTGCTGTGCCGTTCCAGCGACCATTGCATATCGAACTAGTAGCCCAACAGCACGAGGATCTTTCGTATTGCTTTGAAGGTCGGAGTTTTTTAATGATGACATCAGTTTGATTAAGGTTGCATCCATAGTATCATCGGAAACACATCTAAGTACATTTTAATTAGCATTACAATTGTATCAATATATTATTCTGTCAAGTTCATTTAATTTTTAAACGCAAGAAAGGATTATTGAACTTACGGCATGTAAAATACTGTCTGAAGTTCATTATTGTTGGGATTTGCATTGTTTTCTCGGAACAAATGAGTAACATCTTTTGCAGCTACACCATAAGGTCTTCTCACTTGAATGTTGTTAGCCCTGCCTGTAAATGGGGCTTGGGGCATATCCCGTTTGGAGTCAGGTTCTTTAAACTCCATTGCTCCAATTCTGACAACGTAGGCAACAAGGTAAACTTTGGATCTCACAAAATCCACCGTCTTACTGAGATCCTGAACAGAACACAGAAATAAATACATTGTTTAAAAACTTTGCAACTTACAATGTAAATTATAATTTCGAACAGTGATTTTAATTGAGTTCTCACAGTAAACAACATTTTGATAGGAAGCTTTGGCGGGGAGGTAGAACTAAATGTACACTGAATACTTTCCGTAAACGGGTCCATTTTATCGCCGTCATAAAGAAAGAACCTGACTTCACACTCGTCCACAATCCGCCACGAAATCTTTTCCAATGTGACTAGAAGTGAATGACTATTGTGAAAAAATATTCGACTTCTTCGATTTGTTCCGCTCTATAAAATGCACACAAAATAAACAAACGATTCTCTAAATGCTTCATTTCATATTATTTTTGGCTAATTGAATTCTTAACAAACTATACTCACTCCGTGTTTCCGTAATTTATGAGTAGATTTCTGATGTTGTCGGAAAAGTTCAATTGTTGATGTTGTCCTTGAATCCAATGGATTCCCATTCTCGTCTCGAACAACCATATCAAGTTTGAGCAGACTGAAAAAAATTTAACAAACAAAAAAATAAACCAATTGTAAAACATTTGCTAACTAAATTTACTTATGAACAAACTCTCTAATAATTAAATAACTTACTTGTTTCCCGTATCTATAATCCTTGCCACTTGTTTCTTTAATTCTTTGAGACCCTCCACCGTCAAATTTGATGACATGACTCGTTTCCTACACTCATGAAGCTCCAAAATCATTTGCTTCATAATAACAAACGTCTGCGAATCGGGATCAGTGGTCCCCGATCCCAATTCCGGCGTTCCTGCCCCCGCATCTTTAGGAAATTTATCCGCTGACACAAACAACGTTTTCGAGATTTTGTGCCACTCTCGTAACGCATCAGTGATTTCTTGGGCAAGTGTCGGGATTTTTGGCACAACAGTTTCACTTTCCCTACAAAAACAATACACACACACACACAGTTCAAAAAGGTAACATTTAACCACAGACCAATTTAAATTCATAAATATTCAACAGTTTATAATATTTACCCATTTCTAATCACAGTTGAATCAAGTATTTGCACATAATTCTTGGGAATGATTCCCCCACTTTCCAAATCATATTTCAAAACGTAAAACCAATGCTTTGACTCTCCCTTGATTATTACAGGCTCGCCCAAATAAGCCGTTATGGCTACAGAGCAGTCTAGCCGGGCGCCATCAAAATTGTAAATTACTAAAAAAATAAACAAATAAAATAAGTTCCCTAATTTTTTAACCAACCTTTACCTTTAAACATCTTTCCACTTTATTCAAATTTCCCTTACCAACGCCGTAGCATCGACGATCTTCCACATTATGCCATATAGTTGTGGTATCCATCTTATCTTTCATTCACATAGCTTTACACTAAATTATCAATTACAATCCAAAACACAATTAAATTTTTCTTCATGACACACAACTCACAAATTAGAAATATTTTCAATATTTTTTTTGAAATTTACAAACTTGCTTACATTTTTATAAAAACAAACTTGCAGGGTGCTTGTAAACTTGCTCATAAAAAAATTAATAATATATCCCAATTTTTTCCTGGTACAACTGTCCAGCCCAGAGAATAAGATGTAGTCAGTGTCAGTCAGTCCAGCAATAAATATATTTGTCCAGTTTCCACAGTCCAGTCCAGAGCATCAGCAGCAGAGTTTTACGTGGTATAAGCTCGGCGCAGCAAAACAAGTGATAATTTTTGTCAACTTTGTAGCAGGAAGCCCATTAGTCATTTCTCTTGTAGCTAGCATCCAGCCAAAAACTGTCAGAAAAACACAAACATAACATTATTACTTATTAAGTGACGAAGTCACTTATTAACTTCACGATGTCCGTCCGTCTGTCCGTCCGTCCGTCCGTCCGGACAATAACTCGAGAACGCATTGACCGATTTGGACCAAACTTGGGTCAGGGGTACCTAGGGTCATGTCCTCCTTCAC
>JAQFXM010002047.1:0-27185 GCA_034693345.1 Entomobrya multifasciata
GTTGGAGCTAATGTGGGTGCAAATTAAAAATAGAAAAAGTTAATTTTGCAGAAAAATAAATTCAGAATCTTAATCTATGTCAAAAACTACCCCAGAAAATCTATTTTACGTCGTCTGAACTTCGAGACATTTTTTTTAGTTCCCGTGTGAGTGTGAAAATGCAACTTAAATTACAGGATGCACTGACGAGGTATATTTTTTGAGCAACCGGAAGGATGTATGTACGTATTTCTTTGAATGTTCAATACACAGTCTTGTGCGTTGTGTAATGATGAGAATTCGAAGAGCAAGAGTGCTCTCGTCGTCGTTCGTCGACTGTTGGCTTTAATTATCACAAAAAACTTTAAAATACGGTAAAGTAGCTACCTTTCTCATGTCTCAATCATTCGCCTCGGCTGGGTTTGTGATCTCTAATTATCAAATATATCAGTCAACTGAGCACGCATAACCATTCTAATGTCACTATGAATAGCTTGTAAGTCGTGAGTATTTTTATGTGAGCGTCAAACTATTTCAGCTTGCTGATATATATACGACTGCCGACCAAATAAGTTAATTATTCACCGTTCATCCCCTCCCTCTTGGCGTTTTTAAACTATGTGGTCTACGTGTTTGGAAGTCATTTGAAAATATCCACATTTTTGAGCCGGTCTTCGTGTAAAAGTGGGAGACGAAGCCTTATCGTTTTTTGGAAGGGAACAGGAGACCCAGACTCAACAAAAATGGTGCAGTATTTTTCACAGCAGCAATCTATGCAGCAGCCGCAAAAAGCATCCTCTCCCGTGGACAGTGTTTCTTGAAGACACCAGGAGGCATACTTAAAATTGTTACTAATGTAAGAACACTTCTTTTTATCTACAAATAGGTACTTGCGTTCTTCACTTTGATTGCGATTGCAGTTGAATACGACAAATCCGCGGCAAAAAAATGATGTGATGATTGGATTATTCTCAAGTTACCTGTAGTTTACGCGAAGACCAAGCTTCCTTTTGCTCTGACCAAATTCGGACTTGCCCTTTTTATTTTAGTGTGGCTTGTTCCCCTGACCATGTTTATTTTAACGTTTTTACCACAAGTCAACCGTAAACCCATATTCAGTAAAGCAGTAAGTAGCAAATTCGGAATTTACCAATCATAGGTCTTTGAGTTACAGCCCGATCACTTTAATATTGCAGGAGTACGTACATAAAAAACCATACAAGCAAATAATTCCAATTTATTGTTAACTTTTGATTAAATTTTGCTCTTGTGAACAGGAACTTGCACTTATCACTGAAATCCTAGCCATTGCGACACCTCTGCTTGGTAAAAAGGGTGGCCTTATACGACCAATGACAGCGGGAGGACAACAAATATCAATGACACCATCTCAGGCCCAAATGCAGCCACAAGGTACGCCATCCACTGCAAGAAAACCACAGTATTCGAACATCCCCTTCCACGAAGACATGTGACCGGTAGTCCTTCACAAGCAGCTGCGGACGCTTAGCCAACTAACTTCTGTCGAATTAACGTATAAAGTCAAATAATTGTTTGTTAAAATGTGAGTTTTATCAATTATTCAACTTATTCCCATTTTGTTACCTTCTCTCAAGCAAACGTTTGTACAATTTTGTTTTCTATTTTCCAGTCTTCCAGTTACTGATTGTAATTCGTTCGAATTTCCGCGTATAAATTAATATTGATAATTAGTTGAGACCAAAAATATGCCCCAATGATCTGCAATGGGAGTAATTAGTAATTGCAGTAACTTAATAGTGTGGCCTTATTTATAGATTCCTTTTGTTTATCAAGTTTTCATTAGTTGGACGCCTTGTATGTATTTCCTTCATTAGTTTATATTATTTGTATACAACGGCCGTAGATGCCAGGCGTCCAATAATGTTCAAGTGAGTGTTTGACCCCCGTAGGAAGTATAACCCATCAAAATTTTAATTAATAATTACTTCTTATTTAATTATATCCCTTTTCACCGAAAATCTCGAAAATGTATCGATGGGCTGAAAAGATATACGCATATTGGTCAACGTCCTCCAAAACCCAGTTTAGTCAACGTTAGTCCCCCATACCATTCCCATACACATTCATTCCTTCTCAAGTTACCCCACTAGTTTGGTACGAACTATCCTTCTCTCTTTCTCTCAAACTACCGAGCCCACCAGCGAGCAACAAGCACTGTCCTACTTCTTATACATCTACTCCAGCAGCAGCAGCAGCAACAACCAACACAACTTCTTCAGCCAGCAACAGAGAACAAACCTTCAGTTTGATCTCTGGTTTTCCTTTCTTTCTTTATATAAAAATATCATTTCAGAAACTTGTAATATTTTGAGTTAGCATTTAAAAGTTATATAAAAGTTGAGTTTAAAAGCAAACAACCATCTGAGCTACTTGTATTTCCCCTGGTATTATTCAATTCCCTGGTCGTACGGAAATCCCTTCATCCCAACATTTAATTGTGCATCTAGCATCTACCTCATCCCCTCAGCATCCCCCTATCTACTTAACTAAAATCAAGGCGTCATCAGTTAGCCCATATCATCATTTATTTCGGCGACACTTGGTGGAGATCTAGAAGGTCATCCGTCTCTCAACTAAGGAGTGCAAGTATTTACCTGGTAGTGCAATTCTATCATTATTTCCACCTCAACTTTAAATCAGATAGCATCAATTCCCAAGGATCATGTCACAAGATGGAGAAAACGCCAATCTCGGAGGAGACAACAACAACGGTGGAGCAGATGAAAACGTTGGAGGTGGCGACAACAACAATGGAGGAAACGACGGAAACGATCAAGGTAGAGCAAACAATGATAATCTGGCAAATAACCAAGTTCCTCATCTCCCACTCCTTCATAATTTACCTGATGCCCTCAAACTAATTAGGAAATACGATGGTAGAACCAGTGTGAAAGATTGGATTTCTAAAAATTTGAAACCGACCTATTAGCCTTCGGCATCCCCTACAAATATGCCTGTTTGTCCTTAGACAGATTTTTTATAGAAGATGCGAGTAATTGGTGGTCTAGCGTGTGCCACGATTTCAATTTTGATACAGCAAAAGATGAGGCATATTTTCAGTTAGTTTGGGTCGAAGTTAAGAAGGACCTCACGTTATTTTTTGATCATTCAGCTTTGAAGGAAATTCATAAATCAGAGAACAAAAAGATTGTTTTCCGAGTAGGCGACGATCCCCAGCAGTACGTGACCAAGAAATTGGCCACTTTGAAACAAATAGACCAGCGAATGGCCGATGATCGTAAAGTCGATCAATTATTAAAAGGGCTCCCTTCTACAATCAGGCTACAATTTTCCTCCCAAGATATCACAACTGTCTCTCAATTTTTGAATAGGTTGCGTAAATACGCCCAGATCATGTCAGAGAGCCAAAAAACAAAATCCCCCACCCTTCAAACTGATAGGGCATTCCTTACTCCTTCCACCTCCACCCATTCTCCAGATGCTTTGCATGCTATACAGCAATCGCCTCAAGCTTACTCTGCTTCTAGAACTTGCTATGCATGTAATCAACCCGGTCATATTCGTCGAGATTGCCCTCAAAATCGGGGAAATTCTTATTTCCTAAACCAGTACAGAACCCCAAATCCACCCACGCGTCCCCCCAACCCGCGAAACATACCGCCACTCATGAACATACCTGTGTCCCACCCATACCCACAATTCTACCAAGCACAGTCAAATCCCAACTTCTACCACCCCCGACCCCAATATCGTCAATTCCCCCCAAATCAGAATTCTCAACCACAATTCTCTCAGAATTATCCACCCTACACGCCAAATTCATACCAGCCATACAGCCCAAGACAAAACCCACCAAACCAAACTCCTCGCCCTCGATTCACTTCTCAAAATCCCACCCTCAGACAAATTAGAGAGGCCCCTGAACCCCCAACTGAGAACAATGAAAGTCCGGAAAACTAGAGACGCTACAAGTGCGGGCTTGTAGCATCTCTAGTCAACCTTTTGTAAATTTTTTTCCTCTACATTTACATAAATTTAAGTCACCTTCGAGTTTACTTGTACAGTCACATAGGTTAGATGAACTTCAAAAAATACAAAAAATATTAAAAAATATTACTCATCCCAGTCCAAAGACAGATACAAATTTACATAAATGTCTTGATCCAAATCCCAATAATCCCCAACAGCTTGTCCAATCAGTGCCAAGTGCACTGAACTCATCTCTTATTTCTCCTCTTCCAATTTGTACATTGAATCATGCAAAGTATGCATGCTCTGAGGCTGCTACTTGTGCAACTGTCCCGTATACTGAACTAAATGGTCGTATTTTCCCTATTTATTATGAAAATAAAAAACACAAAAGAATAATTTTAGACTGGCCAGTCCAGATTTCTTCTATTTCAGTCCCCGCCCTAATTGACACTGGTGCAACTATCAGTGCGATGAACCCTAACCTTCTTTCTAAACTACCCAAAGACATTTATCGTGTGTCCAGAATCGAGCCCTTCTCAATTAACCTCTCTGTTGATGACAATCAGCAGTTTACAATAGAGGAACAAATTGAGGTCATAATTAGCGTAGATGACCATGAATTCGTTTGGTTATTCTACATTGTTCCCTCACTTTCTAACGACCTAGTTTTAGGCATGGACTGGCTAGCAGCCATGCATGTAAATATTTGTTGCAATCCCCCACATATCACAATAACAAAAAAGATAGAAAGTGATATTCCTCTCACACCACTTGACCAACCCACCCCACCAGTCCCAGAACCCACAGTCATGTATATAGATGAGCCTTTTGTGTCTACATTAGACGACGACGAACCTCAATTTAATTATTCTGTGTTTTCCGATGACGGCTCAAGTCACTTTCTTCCCCCATGCAGTGTTAAGGTCACTGATTCTTCTCAATCTTTCAAATCCAAAAATAAACTATGCTCTCTTTATATGCATCGGAAAACAATTATCCCTCCCAAATCAATGACCCGAATTCAAATACGTACAAATAAAAAGTACAATGGCGATGTAGTATTATATCCCTCAAAAATAACCGAAACTTTGAAACACGTTGCGATCGGAGCAAGTGTAATAAAAGTCAGAAACGGTAGAGCAAGCACGTTCGTATTAAACCAAACACCCAGACCCAATCAACTAAGACAACGACTTCCAATTGGCTTTTGTGCAAAATACGATGAAGATGATGTACTTTGTAATGTAGATGCGGT
This sequence comes from Entomobrya multifasciata, assembly GCA_034693345.1. NCBI lineage: Eukaryota > Metazoa > Arthropoda > Collembola > Entomobryomorpha > Entomobryidae > Entomobrya > Entomobrya multifasciata. The sequence goes on from JAQFXM010002047.1 coordinate 5,210, forward strand.
ACTAGAAAAAAGCAAACAAGAAAAATTATGTTCCATGCAACAAACTTCCACTTCCCCTGAATTCGAAACTCTCCTTTCACATTTTAAATTTGGAGAAAATCTCACGCCTGACCAGAAAGAATCCCTAGTACAAATTATTAAAAAGTACCAAAACATTTTCTCTTCCCCTGAAAATCCCCAAATCGGTAATTGTCCCTTCGTGAAACATGAAATCGACACTGAAAATGCCCACCCTATAAAACAACGTCCGTATAGAGTGTCATTTCACGAAACAAATGTTATCAACGAAGAAGTTGGCTAAAGACCTAATTGAGCACTCAACCTCCCCTTGGTCCTCCCCTGTGGTTTTGGTTAAAAAACCGAATGGTGGTATTCGCTTCTGTGTAGATTACAGGAAATTAAATTCCGTAACCAAAAAAGACTCTTACCCCCTCCCTCGAATAGACGATACCCTTGACCAATTACGTGGTGCCAAGTATTTTTCTGCCCTCGACTGTGACCAAGCCTACTATCAAGTCCCTATGGACGAAATGAGTAAGGAAACGACGTCGTTTATAACACCTGATGGACTTTACCAGTTCAAGGTTCTCCCATTTGGTCTCTCAAATAGCCCCTTAACTTTCCAACGCTTGATTGATAGCATACTCGGGCGTCTGAAGTGGTCCATAGCGTTAGTATATATGGACGATATAGTATGCTTCTCGCGCGATTTTGAAACCCACCTCGAAAATTTAGATGTTATATTTTCCGCCCTCTCAAAAGCTAATCTGAAATTGCAAGCTACAAAATGTTCCTTCGGCTTTTCTAAACTTAAATATCTTGGCCATATCATATCCGAAAAAGGTATTGTAGTTGACCCAGACAAGGTTCATGCAGTGCAAAAGTTCCCTACCCCAAAACGAGTGAAAGATATTCAGTCCTTCGTTGCTTTTTGTGGCTACTATCGCCGCTTCATCCAACATTTTGCACGTGTCGCTCGCCCTCTTACCCAACTTACTTTTAAAGACATGAAGTTTAAGTGGACAGATGAAGCTCAAAAGGCGTTTGAATCCTTAAAAGATCTCCTTTCTTCAACCAAAATCTTAGGTTACCCCGACGAGTTTTCCCCCTGCGAAATACACTGCGATGGCTCAGGCCTCGGCTTAGGTGTCACCCTCGTGATGATACAAGATGGTGTTGAAAGAGTTATCGCTTATGCTTCCCGAGCCCTAAAACCCCACGAACGAAATTTTTCCTCCACCGACCTCGAATGTCTCGCTGTTCTTTTTGGAATTACCAAATTTCGCCCCTACCTCTTTGGTAGACACTTTAAAGTTGTCACTGACCACAAAGCCCTCACAGACCTTATTAATTTTAAGGATCCCCATGGCCGTGCGGCTCGCATGTCAATGGCACTCCAGCCATATGACTTTGAGATCGTACATAGAAGTGGCAGAAAGCACGCTGATGCTGATGCTCTGAGCAGAAATGTTGCCCCAGAATCCCCAAAAGACCCTGAAATTTACTCCAAAGCCCCTGATAAATTAGACACGCTCTGTTCCCTAACTGATAAAAAACTTTTTTCCATTTGTGCCTTGCAAGTCGACAGTTTTGAAACCCTACAATCACAAGACCCTGCCATTCGTCGTATCATCGACAGCTTATTGCTATTGGAAAATGATCCCAATGCCCAAACCCCAATTAAGCGGTCAAAGCTTCAAGATTACAATCTTGAAGCAAATATATTATACAAAGCTAGTTATGACCCCGATGGTCGACTTTGGCGTCTTGTTGTACCTTCCCCCCTCGTTAAAGAGCTTCTGGCAGAACTCCATGGTCAAGATGCTAGTCATCTCGGACTAGAAAAAACATGGAAGCTGGTAAGAGCACGTTACTATTGGCCCCGGATGTTCAAATCAGTCCAACATTTTTGCCGTAGTTGCAAGACGTGTCAACTTTATAACCGTCGAAACGGTCCCACCCCAGGTCACTTGCAACCCATTCCCCCACCCAAAACAGCATTTTACTCCATTGGCGTCGACTTCGTTGGTCCTTTCCCCACTACATTTCCCAAGCGTAATACTTGTATTTTGACAGTTATATGTCATCTTACTCGTTACTTCGAGGCATTTCCGTGCAAAGGTGAGACTACCTTTGAAGCAATAGCAGCGCTTCGTGACAACCTTTTCCCTAAACAATCAGTCCCCCGTGAGACAATTGTTGATAAAGGATCATGTTTTGTGGCAAAAGATTTCCAAAATTTTTGTCAATCCCTTGGTATAAAATTGAAACTTTGTACCACAGCCCACCCTGAAACCAATGCAGTCTGCGAGCGAGCCCATGACGTTTTCCAACGTAGCATGGCGAAAAAGTTAATGAAAAATGAAAAAGACTGGGATAAGCACGTCCCTTCTATTGTCCACTCTTATAATATTACGGAACATCGTATTATTAAAATGTCCCCTTTTTACGCTCTTTATGGCCGTGAACCACGAGTCCCTACCGATAACACTTTACCAATTTCAGAAATATTTTTGGAAGACAATTCCCATGATTCACTCTCTCGTTCTCAAGAAGCCCAATACAAAGCATATCTTAACACGCTGATAGCCCAACAAAAAGCAAAAGAAATGTTTGATGAACACCACCCTCCAATGTCCCTTGTCAAAAACGATCTAGTTTGCGTTAGAATTACCAATAGAGTCCCAGGCAAAGTTCAAAAATGGCAACCGAGATGGATAGGTCCCTTTAAGGTTGTAGAACAACTCGGTCCCATTACATTTCGAGTTGAAGATCACCGACCCCTTCATGATCGTCCAGTTGATGGAAAATCCATTCGCGTTGTTAACATGCGAGACCTCAAACGTTACTACGATGATTTTGACGAAGTTCCCTCTAATACCCTTATTTCTGAGACTTCAGAGACCGAAGTTGAGTCTGATGTTGAGTTACAGACAATTTCATCTTTCGATTCTCCCGAAAATCCCATTCTTCATATTAACTCATCTGCCGAGTCTTCATTAAGTTCAGGCGATGAGTCTTATATTTCTCCACCCCACCATAAAAAATCAACCCCCCACTCACAAAAATCTTCATCAAATAGCTACAAATCGACCGGTGATGATTCAGTGTTCAATTCTTCTAATAGCACTGTTGTTTCACAAAATTCTCATTTGACCCCGCCAACTGCACCTCCTTCAGAAATAAATAATTTTAACTTTAACTTTGCTTCTCCAGTGGCTGGACACCCGCATCCAGCTACACCCTCCGTTTCTTCTTTGCTTACTACTGCTGCTCAAGTATCTGCTGCTACTACTCCTGCATTTTTTACTCCCCTATCCACTTCCAATAACCCTCCCCCTGCCAGTAATATTGTTTCTCTTTCAGATTCGTCCACTCCAGTTGTTCGTACACGGACAGTAAAACGTCCCGACCGTTATGATCCGTCTAATTATACTGGTGCTCATCGGTCTAAATCTGATGAGACTAGATAATTGGATTGTTGGAGTGATCGCTGCTGACAGTAGTTCTAGTTTGATTTATTTATTTTCATATTGAGGCTTAACTGTTTTTGTGTTCTTTTTATTTTTCCGTATCTTTAGGTACTATTTTTCCAATAATTACTGCGTTGCAGACGGAAGACAAGCTGATCGAAGCTATAGACGTGGATGAAGCATCACTTACCGTACCATTAACTTTGGAGGAGTCATTGATGGAAATAGAAGAGATCACCGTGCCCCAGCCATCAGTCAACGGTGAAGTTCCTCTCCAAGCTCAAATGGCATCACAAGATCCAGTAAAGGATCAAACAGTGATGGTTCCCGCTTGTCTTCCACCACCCACCCCATCAACTTCCAAACAATCCGGATCCCAACAACAACGCCCAGCAAAATCTTACCCATCCCCTCTGAAACGTACTCCACAACCCCGAAAACGACGTGCCAAGCAAAATCCCACTACTCGGTTTATACCTCCACTTATTCCCACCCTATCACGACCCATGAAAGCAAAATTTCGAAAACCCTACCCCCAAGGAATCCGTCCAATTTAACAAATCTTTGCCCTCTCATGTCGGTTAGAACTGGCATTTTCATGCGACGATCTCGTATTCTTGAGATCCTGGGTGGACCCAGCCCTTAAGGTCACCACCTTTTTTTTTCTCTCCCGACGCCCCATTTTTCGTTGTGTCATTATTTTTCCCCTCATTTAATTTTTTTCTTCCATAAGATCAGTTTTTTTGTTTTACAGTTGATTCAATTTTTAAATTTTAAATTTAAATCCCGGGTCAAATTCTTTTTTCTTTTTTTTCATTTTTTCTGTTTTAAATAAAATAGGGAGATATGTGGCCTTATTTATAGATTCCTTTTGTTTATCAAGTTTTCATTAGTTGGACGCCTTGTATGTATTTCCTTCATTAGTTTATATTATTTGTATACAACGGCCGTAGATGCCAGGCGTCCAATAATGTTCAAGTGAGTGTTTGACCCCCGTAGGAAGTATAACCCATCAAAATTTTAATTAATAATTACTTCTTATTTAATTATATCCCTTTTCACCGAAAATCTCGAAAATGTATCGATGGGCTGAAAAGATATACGCATATTGGTCAACGTCCTCCAAAACCCAGTTTAGTCAACGTTAGTCCCCCATACCATTCCCATACACATTCATTCCTTCTCAAGTTACCCCACTAGTTTGGTACGAACTATCCTTCTCTCTTTCTCTCAAACTACCGAGCCCACCAGCGAGCAACAAGCACTGTCCTACTTCTTATACATCTACTCCAGCAGCAGCAGCAGCAACAACCAACACAACTTCTTCAGCCAGCAACAGAGAACAAACCTTCAGTTTGATCTCTGGTTTTCCTTTCTTTCTTTATATAAAAATATCATTTCAGAAACTTGTAATATTTTGAGTTAGCATTTAAAAGTTATATAAAAGTTGAGTTTAAAAGCAAACAACCATCTGAGCTACTTGTATTTCCCCTGGTATTATTCAATTCCCTGGTCGTTCGGAAATCCCTTCATCCCAACATTTAATTGTGCATCTAGCATCTACCTCATCCCCTCAGCATCCCCCCATCTACTTAACTAAAATCAAGGCGTCATCAATTAACCCATATCATCATTTATTCCGGCGACAATAGTATACTTATTAGTAATTTTTAATACAATTTGATATACTACTAACTGGACTAGCAATAAATTTTCGCCTGCAAAATAAATTATATGGGAGTTGCTCTAATGGAAGTACAATGATATCAAATGAAGAAAAGTGGAATGTACTACAACGTCGTGTCCGTGAGTACACACAATATGTCTTGTTGATATGATATGGTGACAAAAATTCCGGTGTGTCAGGTGCACATACATTGTTACGATCTTGAAAAACAATCGATTTGACACAAACAATTATTGAACGTCTTAATTGCATATTTCCCTTTCTGCACACATTTCTTCAGTAAAAGTGGTGTGTACTAAGATTTATTGTGTTACGTCAATTTATCATTTTGCGTTGCGTAACAAAAAATCGTTTTCAAATCCTTTCCCAGCGCCGAAAATACAATGACAAGCTGCATTTTTACGCAAGCCTCAACGCTATATATTTTCTTGGGCTCTGAGTGTGAAAATGCACACAAGATTACAGGATGGACTAAAGAAGTATATTTTTTGAGCAACTGGAAGGATGAATGTGTGTACGTATTCCTTTGAATGTACAATGCACATTCTTTTCCATTATGTAATGATGGGAATTTAAAGAGCAAGAGTGCTCTCATCGTTGAACCTGATCAAACTTTGTTTGTGCTCTCATCATCAGTTTTCCTCCATTCAACTGTATCGCGTCAAGTCATGTCATGTCAGAACAGCATCAGCAATTGATCATTGATCAGCTGCATTGTGCAGCATCGCTTATTTCACGCATTTAAACGTGAAATATCTGACGAAGAAAAATTATCCTCCTTTCGTCCTCCGATAGATCTAACTCGCTACACGTTTACCGTCCATTCCCTTCCTCTTGGCATTTTTAAACCTTGTCAATTGAAAATATCTACATTTTTGAGCCGGTCTTCGGGTGAAAGTGGGAGACGAAGCCTTAATGCGTTTTTTTGTAAGCGAACAGGAGACAGACACCAGCCCCAGGAAAAATGGGGCAAAACCCTTCACAGCAGCATTCTATTCAGCAGCTCCAGCTGGGATCCTGTCCCGTGGACACTGCTTTCTAGAAGACACCGGGAGGCATACTCAAAATTGTGACTAATGTAAGGACATTGTACTTAAATATTAATATAATGATTACTCAATGACATTATGACTTTGGGACTTGTCCTTTTTATTATGATGTGGTTTGTTCTCCTGCCCATGTTTATTGCAACGTTTTTTCCACAAGTCAACCGTAAACCCATATTCAATAAAGCAGTAAGTATAACATGGATTTTTTAAATGAATATTTTACTGATGTAAATGGATTTGTTTGTCTGTTCAACTTTTCTCTTCCCTTATTCAGGATTACTTGGTTCATTTCATCTCTGGAGGATTGCTAGTGTTTGTGTTTGTTGTACTGGTTATATATGTAGACCTCGTTTTCGTAAATATTCCATGTCATAAAATTGGCAAAGCTGGTTATTACGAACGAAAGCAAAGTAAACAGCGCCAATTTAGTTGTCCAGAAGCTTATATTGAAGCAGCAAAGACGGAATGTACCAATCATAGGTCGTTGTGTTACAGACTGGTCACATTTGCTATTGCAGGAGTACGCAAATAAAAAGCCGCACAAGTAAATAATTCCCATTTATTGTTAACTTTTAGTTAAATCTTGAATGTAATATTTTATACTCATGTGAACAGGGGCTTGCTTTTATCACTGGAATCCTAGCTATTGCGACACCTCTGCTTGGTAAAAAGGGTAAGCTTGACCAATGGCAGCCGGAGGACAACAATGGCAGCCAGTTTGTTAAAATGTGAGTTTTTTCAATCGTCCACATTATTCCCATTTTGTTTTCTCCTCTCAAGAAAACTTTAGTAAATATATGCTATCTTTTCTCTAGTCCTCCAGTTTCTCTTCAAATGACAAATTCCCACACACATCACCATCAATTCAACTTAACACCACAAAAATAAATCTAAATTAATTCGTGAACGTACAATGAAATGTGTAACGTAATTATTAAACCTAACGTTAAAATCCTGATTTGTCTATCCTATTTTCTAAATGTAATTTAACATAAGCACGACCACCACCCACGCATGCTCTGCACTCTTTCGTTTTTCGCTCCCCTATAAAAATTCTAATTTTTAGGAATTGTATTTTGATTTCATTTAGTCGTACTAATTTACTAGTTTAAAATTCACATTTCATTGGACTGATTATCATGTCGCGTCGGTGGCTCTGCATGGGTATTCTTCAATTCCAATGGATTACATTTTCACAAAACCTTTTAATTCAAGTTATGCGATGATAAGTGAGAGGTAAGTATAAATATTTTTCAAAATCCTACTCCTAAAAGATAAAGGTGTGTTATTTTGCATTATTGGGTTCCTAGAATTTTTCACATTTTTGCAGCATCGTCTTTTATGTTATAGTTTGTTATCTCTGCTCTTCTAAGAGGATCTCGTTTTGGAAAGGCTAAGAACAAGAGCTAAACGATGGAATTGGAGTGGAACAAGGGTCAAGAACACTGTCTCCGTCACAAATGCAGCAAGCTTATTCACCCCAAACTTCATCCTAATGTCTTATGTCTACTACCGATAGGTAACCCATCAGAGCCACCTGAGAACTGAACTAAAGGGGAAAGTACTAGAAAATAGAAAAGTTGCAGTGTGCCCTAGAATAGGGTTAAAACATTATACATATTTTGGTATCCAGGAAGGTTCCAATCTTGGTCGTCAATGTCAGCACCATGAGGTTACCAATATATGCCATAATAATGCAATGGTAATAATGACAATAATGCCACAGGTATTGGTACTGTTCTTCGGCCATATAAAAACGTTGGTAAAGTGCTTAAAATTGACTTTTATGAATTGCATTTCAGGTTTGAATTTTTAACCATCACTTTCAAGCACAATTAATAATCTGCAAGTAAATGCGATATCCAACATTCAGTTATATGAACAAGGCAAGGTCTCAGCCTATATGCGGAGTGGTGTGAAACGAGCAGTAATCATATTCATATAAAGTTTTAGGAACTTTGGTTTAAAGACTTAAAGTTACGTAATGTATTATGTAAACAGTTATTCATTTCCAATGTTTTCCAGGTTGCAGTAGAACTATACATTATCAAGTTAAACTGTTTCCTCAAAATAATCAATCATATTTGAATAAAAGGTGCAAATAACCATTGAACGTAGTCTGGGTAAAAAGTTTGCATTCATTCAAATTCAGCAAGTAATCTGGGAAATCTATCTATTTTTATCATATGCATACATGCATATTTATTAGTTCATATTATCCGGAGTACATTCTGGCACTGCCTTCCTAATAAACGGCTTGTCAGTTTCAGACAAATATTTTGTTCATATGAATTATCGAGACCTTCCTTTTATTTATCACAATTTCGTATTTTGCTTTAGCCTCTTAGAAATCATACGAATTTATTTAATTACCAATCCACTTATTATATTATGTATAATGATTATCCAAATTTTTATTTGATACCATATTTATTTAAAAGTTACTTATTATATTTTTAAACTAGCTTAATTGAATTTATTTCGAGTTAGTGTGATAACTGATTTACTTTGCATCAAATTTCGTTCACAGCAATATACTAAAACAGTTAAAACACTGAATGAATATGTGAACCAAATTTCACTTCATATTTTTATTGCTACAAAATATGCGGAATAAAATTCGAATTACTCATGATAAGCATTGCACAATGCATTTTTTCTCAAAAAAATAGTACGTACTTATCTAGCTTGTTTACTGCGCAATGAAAATTATACAATGGATTGGTATATGTACTTGATGTTTCATTTTCTCCAACAGTTTCTCTATGCCTTTGCACATTTTTATGCCCGTATAACTATAAATCCTCTTGACCATTTACACAGCACTTTTCAGTACATTGGATGTTTCTCCAAAAACAATAGAGCTTTAGAAAACGAAAAGAAGATAAAAATTGTTATCTTCAATGTTAACACCCACCCTTGTTCTTATAATCAATTTACTTACGTTTTCTAAAGTAGTTTCATCAAGTTTAAGCCTTTTTCTTAGCTGAATAGCCCCTGGAACTTTTCTAGCTACATGTTGTTTTGTAGATATCAAAACTCATGCATCATCATACGTCCCCTGAGAAAACTTTAAGCAGTATTGTTTCAGAGAAGTTTTGATTTTTATCGACATATTGGCCTAAAAAATAAAAACATATATTCAGCTCGAATTGTAATATAATTACTGCTTTAGCAAAATATTATTTTGTTATAGAAGCAGTTTATCACAAAATACTTAAAAACTCTTTTGCTGTGACATATTTATGAAGAATGTCCCGGTATTTATTTTGTAATTCCAAGGCACACAGTTAACATGAATATCTTCTATTTAGTTGGATATTTGATGTAGTAAAGTGTTTGTTGAGCTATCAAATTTGTTTTCAAGTGAGAAAGCTTTTATTCTATCTATGAGTTATAGTTTTCCATAAAAACTAGTACTAAAGAGTGTATTTTGTTTGATACTTCTTTAAACGTACGTGGATTTAAGTTTGAGATATAACCTTAATAATATGAATGTCAATAAGTTCAGTTTCAGTATTCTACTTGCTTATTTGTTTCAATTGTTTGTGAAGTATAATATGAGAAACATTATATAAAGAGCCTCTTATCTTATTCGACATAATGATAGGGTTTTCTCGAGCTAAGCTCAATCGATTTGATATAATTTCACACTTTGAGCTTACGTGTCTTTAGAAGACCAGAGAACATTCTGTTCCAAGCATTATATTCTTTCGTGAAAAAGATCTATTGAATTTTGGCAATCTTCTTGGCCGTTTGGAATAAAAAAGAATGAATTCGTCTATAGCCACTATAGAAACGTTAGAAGAACCCAAAGTGATGGAGAAACGAGTTCCTTCAGCACCCACAAAAACACAAGGTTTATAATTTATTATTTGTTGCCTTAACTAATGCGTGATAAATCAGTAAATAATTCACAAATATTTTATTTCCTAGATGATCAAATACAGAATCCTGGACTACCAATCCGATCAGGAATATATCTTCATGAGGATCCACTCAAAATCTGTTGCCCATATTGTCATGAAATTATCACAACAAAATTGACACACTACATTGGGAAAATCACAAACTACTTTGCTCTGGTTGTTCTGATTGGGTAAATTCGAAATATAATTTCCAATTTAACATACCAAAATTTGCCTTGATGTGTTTAATTTATATTTATTGTTCTGTCAAAGCTTTTTCCCTCTATTTTGGTTGCCATATTTTCTGAACTGCTGCAAAGATGTGGAACATTCATGTCCAAGTTGTGGTGCGATATTGGGACGATACAGAAGATCTACACCACCAAGATATGCGACAGGAAAAACTGATAAAAGTCAAGTCTAAAAGTTATTTTATAACTTTGTGATTTTCTTTAAGCTAGCCTTAAGTTTTTAGGTAAACCGTGTTTTAAGTCCCCTTTTGAAATATATTTTCAAGAAACCACCCATTCAATTATTCATCATGAAAAGTAGCAAAAATGCAAAACTTGCCAGGCCAAATTACACGTTTGGAATAGATTTATTTACACCAAATAATGAAATATCAAAATAGCACCAAAGCAAGTCAGTATGTATAGAATAATTTGTTGACGTTCCTTCTAGCAAACCTTACCATACAATATACAAACATAAGTAATTGATCATCAGAATAACTTTAGTGTAAAAATTTCAATTAATATTTTACAAACACACTGTACCCAAAATAAAAGCAGATACTCCAGTAAACTTTAGTTATTATTTTCATGTATTCAATTCAATGATCAAAATTTGTAGATTCGGGCTCATATTTCACAGTATTTAGCAGGCTTCAGTAAATTCCTCTACAAAAGCAGCCTAGATAACCCAAATATGTGCGGATGTGACTGAAGTGGAACCAATTGAAAAAAGTCGTTATTATGAATACGAATATCATATAATCACTTATCATCCCAAGTCAAATTCTTTAAGTTTTGATTTCACAGTGCAGTATGTATAAATATTTTATTTGCACTATCGGAAATAGAATTAGATCGTAATTCCATTACACACTCCTCCTTACTACCAACGGCATATATTATACACATCCTTTTAAAAGCTTACCTTATTTTTCTGTATGAAATGTTTCGATATGAACAAAGATGCAAAGAAACTTCTAAATGTAAATTCAATTTAAATGAGTATTACCTCTAAAACCAAATTTTATGTTTATGTACAATAAAATAATTTGATATAGAAAAAATTAGACAACAAATTCCCAACGGATGGTGGTTTGTAAATATTTCATTTATTATGTGCTAAGAAATCCTAAAACTTCTTTCCATACAAGCTCAATACTATCAGTTGTAATTGAAAAGTTAGGAAGCATACATTCGATTTATGTCACCTTGATACTTATCTTGGATACTCTTGCGTTTCAATTTAAACTCCGCCGTCACTAAACCCATATCAGGGGACCAAACTTCCACACACAATTTAACTGCACCAGGTACCTCAAACTTTTGCAGTTTACATTTTGTACCATGTGCTTGAATCTCCTTAAGAACTGCTTTCTCCACATCAGAATCCTGACAAAGCTTTTCAAGTGAAAGTACCGTTTTCCCGATTTTGTCTGCAATCGCTTGTAGCTACAAATAATAAACAAAATTTAACATTAAATTTAAAAAACCTTAATCATAAAAATTTAATAATTAAACGACTAATTAAACTTATTAACGTCTTGTTTACCTCTTTTGGGGCAGGTACGATCAAATCCACACAAAATGTTTTTGTGGGATCCCCATAAACACAAATACTATCCACCACTGGACATGTTTTCATTTCCGCTTCTACCTTTCCCAAACTAACATACTCCCCAAATTGTAATTTGACTAAATCTTTCTTTCGATCTGTGTAAACGTCTGATATTACCAAAAATTGTGTACACATAAATAGCCAAACTACTGTATATAAACAAATGAATCCATAATAAAACTCCTAATTACCAATTATTCTTAAAACCCCATCCTCCTGCATTTCCCCAATATCCCCTTTTTAAACCACCTTCGACCATCCTCCTCATTAAACTCTTGTTTTGTAGCATCCGGAAGTATAAAGTAGCCCATTGCCACGTTATCACCACCCCTCAGCATTTCTCCACGTGGGAATGGCTTATCACTACTTTTATTGTTACCTTCTTCCCAATTCACCAAACGAATATCACAGCAGCCCAGATGTGCACCCACGCGACCGGTAGACATGTCATTAGCTTAAAAACAAATATTTAAATGGGGTCGGTATAATAGAGTCGACTCGTTGTTAGTGCATAGGGTTATTAGAAGATTTTTACTTGTAGAATTTTATTAGTGGACCTAAAAATTATTGTCGAAATTTTAGTGACGAAATTGGCTAAGTAGAATTTTTTTAGAAGAAATTAATTTAGTCGACATCGTTTTTTGAAGAAACAAAGTTATCGAATTTAGTCGGAATTAGTTGAATTTTATGTCACTATTTCTTCGTCATTTCATTGGTATCACAAATTTCACAATAAACTATAAACTTATCTTGACTAGACGTAGTTATTATGAATATTACAATATTAGGCATGTAAAATATAAGAAAGCATTAAAAAATAACCTTTCGTAAACGTTAGGTTCTGGTTTCAACACGTGTAGGTGTAAATACTATATGTTTTTACGAATTCGAATCCGCTTTAGAATAGCTGTTTCGAAACTGTTAGCTATGTCGTTATTACCTTATGTAGAGGTTGTTGTTGATATTTTAGAAATGTATAATAATATATATATAGGAGCCATGTACATTATCAGCTTCGCTCTCGTTTTCGTCGTTTATCTCTTATACTTGATGTGCCTTTCCTAATTTATCTATTTGGTTTAGTTTGGCAAGTTTAGTTCGCCTTTGCTGTGAAAAATGAACTTAATGAAAAGATTTTTCCTACTATCATCAGATCATTTTACGAATGACAACTTAAGATGTTATATCGATGCGAAAAGTTCAATTGTAAACTTCAGGAATTGTTTATGGAAATTAACTAATCATGGAAATTCGAAATTTATAGTGAATAAGACACATAGATTGTTCATTTGTAATTGTGTGACAAGAAATTTTGTAACTTCCATATTTGTTCGTGGTCAACTAAAAAAGTTCAACAAAATGTATTGTCGACTAAGGAAATTTCGACTAAAAAAATTCAGCTATGTAGCAGTCGTTAAAGAAAAGTTCGACAATTAAAAAACGGTCGACTAAAAAATTCGTCTCCATATATTCAACTAAGACATAGATATACTAAGAAGAAGTCGACTCTATTATTGCGTCCCATTTAAATGATTTAGGTATTTCGATAGCCTTCATTAATATTAAGTGGGTTCGTAAGCAAGCAAGCAGAAAGCACATCATGCGCCTCAATATTTAACTATTTTGTTAATTTCTCAAAAACTATCCGACCAATTAAAATTTCATCCGTCCAAAAGTTTTTAAATACCTTGTTTTACTTAATACGAGAAAAAAATTAGGAGTTTTGTTATTATTTAAAGCTTTGGAGATTTTTAAAAAACGACGAATTGAAAATCGTTTTCTGCTTTCAATTGTGAGAAAATTCCTAATTTGTATATTTCTCGTATAATGTAAAACAAGGTATTTAAAACTTTTGGACGGATGAAATTTTAATTGGTCGGATAGTTTTTGAGAAATTAACAAAATAGTTTAATATTGAGGCGCATGATGTCCTTTCAACTTTTTTGCTTATGCACATCCTTAATATAGTTTTAAGTACAAATTTTTCTTACAAAGTGAGGTCGTCGCAAATGCCACCGTCTCAGTTAACCCAAAACCTTGCAACAAAGGAAGGCATAAAGTTGTCCTTATGAATTCATAACATCATGTAAAACTTAACACATAAATCGAACCAATATACATACCTTTGCAGAGGTATACACCTTGTCTTTTTTAAATGCTATGGTAATGTCGGAAAAAAATCATCTCGTCATTTTTTCACAGCCGAAGCAAATACATTCTTGCCTCTACACCAGATACGAAGCTTACAGCTGTCTTTAGGCGGATTTAGATTTGAGAAAATTACATAACTATTACACCTCTAGTATAACATAGCAACCAGGTCACTATTATGCATGATAATTTCAAACAAAAATGTTAGTTTGCTGCCAGGTAAAAAATTGATATGAACATTAAATTAAGCCATTTTGGAATTTTAATTAATGTTATATTTTAATGGGCACTTATATAAAACGTTTTTGTTTTAAAGTTTTATTGTATTCAAATATGTAATGCAAAATAAGAGAGTTTTTACTGATTTATAAAGCATTATGTAGAATATATTACAAGAGGTCAAAATAAAGAAATATTTTCCTTCAAATCCGGGATGCAACGCAATTGTTGCTGGTTTTTTGTTAGATGATGCCAATTTTGTGATCTCTATGTGATTTACATGGATCATCTACTATAGAACAAGAATATCGTCAAAAGTCCTAATTTTATTATGTTTATATTATTTGTAATGATTTGTTCGTTGAATGAACTAAACTAAGGGGCATTATTTCAAATTTGACTGCAGTGAAAAAAATTAGTTTCTTAGTTTTTTAGTTAATATCACTCATTTTATGTCAAACGAAAAGTAAAGCGAGAAAAAGTAAACAAACTTGATTGAATTATTCAGTTTATGTAGTTAAAAATGGTATCTCTAATAGTTTGAGAGCTAAAAGGTATTAATGTCACCTTAGATGTCTATATTGACGTTTGATTCATGTTCATTTTAATGTAGAAATCAGAATAATAATTGTAAACTTTGAACCAATGTCCAAAGGTCAAGTACTATGCTAATTGTCAGTTTGTATTTTGTTGTCTTTCTTCTGACTTTCTTCGTGAAAGTAATTTTTGTCAGTTTACTTCCGGTATTTGTTCATTAATGTTTTTCAATAATTTTGGATATTTTTGAGATGGGTATAAATACCCTTCGCAATTTTGTAAAAGCTATCATTTGTCAACTAGTTTGACACGCTATACCATCAGCAGCCTAAAGCTTCTTATCAAAGTACCGATAAGTTGGCTTGTGTGAATAAAGTTAAAGTTTTTGAAAATTACAATTTGTTGTTTGTTGTTTATGAGCTCATAGTCATTTTTGCTATTGAAGGTGAGTTCAATGTCTATAGAACCTATGATATTTTATTTAAGTTTTGGATTTGGATAAATAATAGTTACAGTATTATTATTGTTATTGAACAACCCGACACGTTTTCAATTGCCAATGATTAGATTTAATGTCAACAGTGCACCATTCCAATCTTCAATTCCGAAAGATTCCAGTAAAGACACAGTATAACATTTTTAAGGAATAACACGCTTGATAACATACATGCAGAAAATAAAATGCACTTTTTATAAATTTCTTATTTGAACTCCCAATATCTTAAAATATTTAGCATTGTCATATAAATTGAATAAAAATTTATTTTATTTACATCAAGATGAAACTCCCATTTTCATACAAGCATTTTTCATTACTTTGAAGCCGATTTGGTAAAACACGCATAAAGGTATACATATTCCCACAAAATTAACATGATAAAAACAAATCTAAAACTAATCTCCAATATTTCCTATTTACACAATAGAAACTTCATTTTCTGTTCTTTGTTCTCTCAAACGTTTCTTCAAAGCATTAATGTACTCATTCACTGTCCAAAACATCACAAGTCTAATAGGAACACAATAAAATAGTTCTAGAAAATTCCTTAAGCATAAACAAAATTTTCATTGACACAATTGTCACAACAAGAAAAACAATGTTAAGATAAAACCAAAATCTGGTCCAAAACAAAGCTGTTTCCGTAGTAAACTTATTATCTTTTCTGCTTGCAATTAAGAGCATGTGTATGGCATAACAATCCACCGCTATAAATGCAACCAATATTACGGCGAGTAAAATAGCGTATTCTGTAAATATGATTGAATGTTTTAATTAAATTTTAAAACCAACTTCAATAATGTCTGTTATTTTAACATGTACTTAATTCTTTTTTTACCGAATTTTCCTTCCAAATATTCATTTGGCGGTGAACTAGTAAATAACGGCAATCCAAGTAAAAATCCTCCAATAATGATCAATACTTGGAAAGCGATGAAACAATGCATGTATTTTTTAAAATTAACATTTAAAAATAGAGTAGTTTAAATTTTAAACAATTAAAATTTAAGCAATTTACCCTGTCCAATATAGCACCTTCATGAGCACTAGTTCTCGTCTTTTCAAAGTCAGTTTCCATTTTTCAGACTTTTTTCTTTGCAGTTTTTTTGGTATCAAAAAGTGAACAATATTATTACCTATGAAGTTATAATATATATGTTCTTACTACTACCATAGGCTAACATAAAACTAAAATTAAATACTAATGTCAAAACTACAATAGAGTTTTTAAACTAAACTTCTAAAAAAGTTAATTAGTATTAAGACAAATTTCATCTTAAAATCTGTACATGTTACTGGTGATGTAAAGTATATCGTTTCTTGGAAGAAGAACAAGTCTTTTACTCATGTGAAGAACCATTGAATATAAATTAAAGCAAATAGCAAACCAAACATAAAGGACTCATATGGCTTTTAATTGCATTTTTGCATGTGAGATTTGAAGCGTCATTTGTACATTTTTTACGTAATTTAATTTCAATAGAAGTACAATTATGTTAGGATGTACTCACCAGTCCACTACGTTACATATTATATTCCAATGTAAGCAGGAACAAATGCATAGAAATAGCTTTAGTTAATATTTTTAGTTATCATTTCAAAATATCTCAATAACCTTAATCACAAGTGCATATTTTTTGATTTTTGTTGTAGTTTTTACGTACTCAATTTTGAACAAGCTTGATTCATTTTCAAAAAACGGGCAAACAAGTAACGTTCCCAAACAAAGTTACAACATAAGCTACCTTTGTCTAAATATTAAAGAAGCACTGCTTCCTTCTACACCCACCACTGCCGCCACAATCAACAGTGTTCCTGAACCACCAAAATTGACATTTACCATTTCAATTTGAAATTCTCCAATCATTTATGATTTACCCGAAGTTGAATCATCATCACCTCCGTCAACTATTTATGATGATTATAAAAATGAGTCAGAAAACCTGGATGAATACCACAAACAAATGGAATCACTAAAAAGATTAATTATCAAATTAATTATAAAATCAAATGAAGCTTATTAACCAAAAGCGTGTTCTACACCTACATAGTATTCAAATAAAACGAAACCAATCTAAAGATAAAAACCTCAGGGTTATCAATGGGAGGTGCTTTAATAGGGTCTTTTTAATAGCGAATTGGTCGCTTTGTACATAATGTTTCCTCATGGTTGTGTTTGATTTTGGATGGACAAAATGGATAGATGGATAGAGCGCATATAATACTCGAATGTACATAAAAATTATATTTACAAAAATATAACATTGGCTCGCTCGGAAGCTTGATATGTGTATTTTATTACGGTAGTAATATGTGCATGCTGTGGGGATTTACTTTAGTATGTGAGCACACGGCTACCGCGAAAATGTACGAAATTTTGATTTACGATTTGCTCCATATTTTTACACTGCGCAGTTTAATGCTGTCCAATGATCAAATTCACTGATAAATCAGTATTATGCACCAAAAAGATTGAATTAAATTAGTGCAATATCATACAAGTGATTTTCCTTGCAAGTCCAAGTTGTGTTTCCGGGATTTTCGACGGAATTCCCATTTACTGGGTGAAATTCAGTGAATAATTTAATAAGATGAGAATAAAATGAATACTAATATTCTGAATCACTTCTGGTTTTTTCTGTTGGATAGAAAATTTTCTGTTTTATCCAGCCATTGTTAAACTGATTAGAAAAGTTATTTGAATTGATTACAAACGAGAAGAATGTGAAAATCTGAGAAGTAACTACGAAAGCGACGTATGATGAGATGTATACGTGCTTATATGATATATAAGTTCGTTCATATACGTTAAAGAATGTTTGTTAAAGGGGAAATGGGGTCTGAAATTTATTTCATTGTGATAAGTTGTTGATTCTATATCATAATCGACCATAAAAGTTTTCCCCATTTACAATATTTGTGACCTTCTGACCCCTATATTTCGGTTCAGAGGGTAGTGATGACTAAAAAGGATTCCATTGTGATCAGTTGTTGATTCTGCGTCAGAATAGACGATAAAAAAATTTGCCATTTAAAATGCATGCGACCTTGTGACCCCTATATCTCTGGTCAGGGGGATCATTGGGGTCTGAAAACCAATCCCGAGGAAGCTATTGACCTAAGGCTTATGTTTACCAAGTTTGGTGTCAAATGGTCAAGGGTTTTGTGAGAAATCGTGTAATCAGACAGACGAACAGACAGACGAACAGGCAGACCGATAGGATCGTAATCTTATTAACTACTTTAGGCTATGCTTTCGTAGTTAATAATGAAATACAAGAGTAAAAAAGCTGACGATCATAATGTGGGGGACTCGCCATGCAAAATTCACAGAGGTTTTAGTGCTCGTCATTTTAGGTACGTATCTATATGCATTTTAATTGTAGAACTCTAACGGAGGCTTACAACTACTGGGGATTTAATCAGGCAAACAAAAAATAGTGAAATATTGCATCTC
This sequence comes from Entomobrya multifasciata, assembly GCA_034693345.1. Taxonomy (NCBI): domain Eukaryota; kingdom Metazoa; phylum Arthropoda; class Collembola; order Entomobryomorpha; family Entomobryidae; genus Entomobrya; species Entomobrya multifasciata. Next base: position 24,038 of record JAQFXM010002047.1, read on the forward strand.
TCATCTAGAAAATATTGATAACTATTCTTTAATTACAAGATCAAATTATTGGAAAACCCTAAGTAAAAAAGCTCTTTCGCATATCAAAAGTGACACCTCGGTTGGCATCTATAATAAAGTAAGTTCAAAACATGATCATTATTTTTCTGGATGAGATTTTACCACCAGTGAACCAGTAAGGGCCAGTTTTAATTTTTTTCATGGGATCAACTTCTTTTAGCTTATCTAATTACTAATAGTCTTTCTATGCATCACTACACGTTAAGGAAATATCCCAGTCGGAAATTTTTGTAAAAGTAATTAGTAAATTTTTAATGCTATCATATAAGAAAATTTTCCAATTTTACTTGACTCATTAACTGCACCAAATACAAAACTATATAAACAAACGGGATACTGGCTCGAAATAATTAGTCATACAGCAAACTTCTAGCTTGGAAAACCAAAAACCATCACATCACGATTGGCGACCAATACCAAAATGAAAGTTTTTATTCTTTTATTCCTCGCGACAAATGTCCACAGTCTGCATCTTCAATTATTCGAAAGAATCAATTATAAAGGTAACCCTTCAATAAAAACTAGAACAAAGTAGATTTTACGTAAAAAATACTATGCTACAGGTAATAAAAATTATTTATTATTCAGAATTTGTACGGGAAGTCAAGCTCTCATCAACCGAAGAAAAAACATGTTTTCCCCTAAGGGACTCCAAGGGTTCTTACAATCCTGTGATGGCGCGTTCAATTAAAACTGACAAATGTGTCATTCTCTACTCCCATATTAACTGTAACCATAAAGGAGAGGTTTGGCGTCTTGATAAGGACTCTCCTCGGCATCCCGACAATGATAGCACCTTTCTGTGGTACGTCGGCGCTTTTCACGTTTGCAGCCAGGAGTTAAGTGGCGGCCCTTTGCTCGATGTTGACTTTTACCCAGGTCAAAACTACGAGGGCTACATAATGCTTAAATACAGAAACCTATGCGGCTGTCAAAATATTCCATCTGAATTTGCATATAAGACACATATACGCTCCATTGACAATTATGGAAACGGGCTTGCTGTTTTTGAAAAGGAACATTGTGAACCTCCATATGTCTACGTACGTCCAGGCAGAAGCATGCTTTCAAGCTTAATGGAAACTACAAACAACAATAATGTGGAGCCCGTAAGAGTTCGTTCATTTTATCCTATGGAAACTGTAGACTGCGCCAGGTAAAACCTAACTATTAAAAGCGTGTTAGAACTCAAAGGTGCAATATATTTTGTTACTGAATTCCACTTGTTATTTAGGTTGGATGCGACAGTTATTAAATTCGACTTCAAAAAGGACTCATCACAGGACAACTTCTTAGAACTTGAGAATGTGACCACCTCTTTGGAGTCCGTGTTCATAAACAATGGACCTGCCGAGATCACTCAAGACTACACAGCAGCACAGAGGGTCAAAGAAGTACTGGAGTTCACTAGGGCAAGGGGTTTTTCAAATGTTCACACCGTGGGAGTGGAGGTCTCGGTTGAAAATAAGTTAAAATTTGGTCTGCCATTAGTAGCAGAAGAAAACGCATCACTGAAAGTCACAGGAAAGTACCAATGGCAGGGAACAAGTTCTGGAACCGATACGGACAAAAAGAGTGTGGAAAATGAGGAAACATTTTCTATTCGTCAATCAATCAAAATTCCTCCATGTACTGAGTACCATGTAAACAGTTTTGTGAAAATGGTGAAAAATTATACTATTGAGTATACCGCTACTGCAAGATTAACAGGTAAAGCAGGTGAGGACAAGATGCAGAAAAATGAACTCAAATTACATATTGGACCGGGAATGGAGTATATAAGGGATATAGATGACTATGCCATAGAAGTTTCTGTGAAAGGGGAAATGTTCGCGAAATATGGGGTTAAAACGCTAATCGTTGGAAATGGGCATCGGATACCGGATTGTTTGAAATACACAAGTGTTTCTAACATTCAGCCTGTACGTAACTTTGTCATTGAACTTCCTCTTCACGCAGAATAATATAATATTTGTGTACTATCAAAATTAGGTAATAAATAAAAACCATCATAATGTAGTTCAGAACTAAAAACAAATTAGTTTAACGGATTGTATCCAGTTTTATTCCCACTACATTTTGAAAATACACATTATTGAATAGAGATAAAATTTAGGACCTGATAATAAACTAAATTGAATTATCGTTATCATTCAAATTGCTGTATGCTCAAAAACAAAAGAAGATAATAAAGGTTTTGGTCGTGGAAAATTGAAAATATGTAACTTATGTATATCTTGCCATCATCATTAGCATTTTATTTATGAAATTTTTATTATTTCTAAAGGTGTGTGGCTAGGTAACTTTATTTGTAAAGAATCTTATCGATTTCTGCTGTTACAATCAAAATATTGATTTAAATATTTATAAAATTACAAACCTGAATTCGTATATACTGACGCATGCGTTAGTACTAATTTCCATTTATAATTTAGTTTGTGTGTTTGTTATATTCTGTGTTGTCTATGGTAAAGGGAATGCTATGGGCTAAAGCCCAAACAACTTTTATATGCACATATAGCTTACTTTTAGCCAAGAAATGCTTGACATATGTTTGACTAAAACGACTCATTTTATGTAAAGGGAAAATTTAAGCATTAGAAAAGCAACCAAACTTGATAGATTCGTCCAGTTAATCCGGTTGACAACGGTATTTGTAACGGTATGAGTGCCGAAAAAGTAGAAATGTCAGCATTTATATATATGACATGAACAAGCATTTATTCAAATTTTGGGTAATTAGTACTCAGTATTATTAGTAAGACGAAATAAACCTGACAACAGGATATAGGGACTTGCGATTGATGAATATGATGAACTCAGAAATTATATTTGAAACAACTTGTAACTTCTTGAAAAATAATTGTTTTTTTTTAAATTTGAGCATCTTGAATGCCGTTATTGAGCTTGATTACAGAAAATTTTAATTTTGAAACGCTTTGGCGCTTAAACGGATCGAATAGTTGAACTGAAATTCTGCAGGATAATATAGTTTTAGTAGATAAGTTTATTCATGCAATAATATCCCAAGTTTTATTTTGAAATTGTGAAAATAATTTGACCCAGGTCACTTTGGGTCAAGTTCTCA
>JAQFXM010002048.1:0-27181 GCA_034693345.1 Entomobrya multifasciata
TAAGAAGTACAAGTACTTGCACTTCTTAATAAATCAACGAAACATTAAAATGCTATAACTTTTTAAAAAACAATTTTAAGTGATGACAGATCAAATTCCTATGTACCAAATAAGACCATAAATATACCTCAGATTTCTTTTCAAATTTTAGTAGGAAGTCTTTGATCAATTACAGTATTTCGAAAATTGTTAAATCATCCAAAATAAAAGTAACAGATTCGTAAGTTATATAACTTGTATTTAAAGCTTTTCTTGTTCAATTAACTCGCTTATTTAAAAAGAAAAAGAGTTATATTTCATAAAAATCAGTACTTAAAATTTTAACAATTTGAAAGCTGGCAATATAAATCAGTATTTGTTTTTATTTTTCTTTGAAATATCATTAGTTTCTTAACGACAAAAAATAAAAACTGTGGCATGTAGAATGAGAAGCCTGTTTTTTTTTCAAAAGACGTCAAGTTATCAAACCTAAATTGGATAAGAATTTGTGTATTTTATCATTTCTCGACAGAAATGCAACCCTAAAGTCAACATAGCTGCTTATTTTAACTCAAAATACCCATTTTTAATTAAAATTTGTCCTTAAAGTAATGCGACCTTAATGTGTTACGACTAATGATTAGGTTTTACTCTAGTTTTTTTCTTTTTGGGTGAAAGCCGACCTACAAAAATTAAGCACTTAATATTTTCCCTCTTAAATAGTTAAGTATCATTAAAAGTGCATTGTGTCCAAATTGTATGGAAACCGATGATTGAGAAAAACGTTCCAATTATTTTTCTACATTTTTTTTATCATAAAAAAATTGGAAATGGGCCAAATTTGCCAAAAAAAAGAAGATTTATAAATGGCGCAATGCCAATTGACTATCCCAGAAAATCCTGAAACAAAAATAACTTACTGTTTGGTAGAACGTTTTTTTAGACAAACCATCGAAAATACTAGAACAATTGAGAGAAAAAAATATACCAAAAAAATAGTAAAAGTGTGGTAGCTTGTCATCTTCTCATTTTTTTCTATTTTTATACAGTCTTGCATTCTACTTCCAAAAATAAATGTACACGATAGACTGCATTCCCTCACACCCCATTACTCATTTTATATTGTAGACTGGTTTCATGACATGTCTTCTAATTCAGAGGAAAGAATTGGAGACAAAATGGAGAAAGAGAATGTATGGTTGTCTAGCAACATTTAAGGGACTAAAAATGTTGTCAACTTTCTCGACGACTGGAACAATATCAAGGTCTTATGAACCGGCTATGGGGAAAATATAAATCATTTTTCGGAACAAAACGAGAAAAATCCAAGTCTGAGAGAAAGTGGCACGTGCCATCCGTTCAAGTCTGATTCTTTTATATATAGAAAGTATATTACACTATATTTATATATAGGTATAAGTTGATGTGGGGCTGTGTTTCAAAAACTTGATAAAAACCGATATAATAGTTTCAAACACAAGTATGTATATGATATGCATAAACTGTTATGTAAGCATAATATATCTGCAAAACTGCTTATTTTAGTGATATTCTTCAGCAAAAACTAAAAAATAATATATTTTTATGCAAAATGTCAATAAAAATAGTACGCACATTTAGAATTATTCAAATTTTTACAGAAAAAATTGTTTCTAAACTACAACGTTCTTGGATATATTTGGTTCCCTTCGTTTTATTTCTAAAACCAGTGTAAAATGCAACAAAAGATTTGTCTCGTTTTTGTTTTCATCTCCAATTTTACTAGAATTCAAGAGGGAAATGTAGAAATTTCAGAGAACAAAGTGGTTCCTATTCATTTAGTTTTAACCAGAATGTCTTTCATCTTGTCTTGTGGTTAAGCTTAAAAAGAGAAGGGTGGATCGATGACAAGCATGACACGTTTACAGGGAAAAACTGTGAAGATGAAACAGAACCGAACAGAAAGTAGATTCCAGAGAGATTTTAGTATAATTAGTTGAATGCAAATGGAAATAAAATTTGGTAGAATAGCGGAAAGAGGGATCTGGTTTTTGTTAAGGCAAGTTATAAAAAGAAAGTGATGTCGTAAATATATTGCATTGTTTTAATGCATTATTCATACGAAATGGATAAATGAATTAGTTGACAATTAATTTAAAAAAGAAAAAAAACTAGACGACTATAAAAAGAGTTCATTCATTTTAATCACTGAGCGAATTACTTTATGTATTTTAAAACTGAAATAGTTTATTGTCGTCTCATTTTAATTTACGTTGAGTCGTAAAAACTTTCAAAATATTTTTTGTATGAAACTGAAAATACGTTTATCAATGAATCGCTTTGAAACTGCGAAATGGTAATTTTATCGGCAAATCTATTATATTTGACTGCATTTTTTTGCCATTCACATTTTGCCAGTTAAAACCAGTTTTGTAAAGTGTCACAAAATACTAATGTTGGTATTCAAAGAAATGGCAAAGCGATAACAATTTCCCCAAATCGAAATGGATTTTCCATTATTATTTCCCTTTCCTCTGAAATATCCTTTTTCCTTCTAAGCTTTTCCCTGAAAAAGCACTTAATTCCTTTTTACTTTCTTTCCCTTAAGCTTTTCCCGCATCCTATTCTATTTCTGCGAGGCTTTCAACTGCTTAATCCTCTATTTCATTAATTATCTATCGATCGATCGAGAAGGGAAGTAGTAGAAGCAGTTATAGTTATCATATATCTTCCAAAAAAAACTTTTGGCTTTACTTTCATTCTGAAAATATATAGCAAAAACTTTCATGTGTGGTATTCAAGAATACATACTTTGTAAATAGAGAAACTTCGAATATGTATTTTGGAATAAATATTCTACGTAAATATTTTCTCTGTCAACAGTATCAACAGTATGCTGAAAAATAGACTGTGATCGATTTTATTTAAATTTTGGCAATTTTAAACCCAGAATACAACAAGTTGCAAATATATTTGAACCATATTCGTTATTTTGTCAACTTGATTTTAAAAAAATAGTCTAAAGGCAATGAGATGATGTTATAGCGAGAGATTTTTTTCGTACGATCTGCATGGCGTTTCATTTATTTACTTTTGTCATTATATCAAACACTTGTTCGTATCATGTACCATAGATATATTGTAAGATGGGTATAAAATACAGAAAACAATTTTTTTGTGTGACTCAACTGTAAAGGAGAAGACGGTAAAGAGAAATCTTCAATTCGCTAGTAGTTCATGTGGACTGTTTTTTCCTGTTATGTTTGATTTCGAATTCAGCTGGTTTATATTTTTAGATATCACTTTAAACTTTGAAACTACTAAATAAGTTGCACTATTTATATATTCTCCAGATGTGTTTTACTGAGTTTATCTACAATGAAATTTTAAGAAACTGTCTTATGTTTTCTCCTTTTAATTCACAAAAAACTTGTCAGCTATAAGCCAATTCGTATTAACAGTTTGCTTGAATTCGTAACATTTTCGTGTCATTAAGAGGAACGTGATGAACTTCCCCTGTAAAAACAAAAAGAATCATTAAAATAATTAAATTGCATTTTTTTTCTTTCGAAGCTTAAAATTAAAAAACAACAATACGAAGCTAAACATTAACCCAATTTTAACATTACTACTTGTTGTTTGTTACGTTCGAATACGTTCTGAACAAATATTGTCAAAAATATTCACTTGTGTACAATTTTCATTACGGTTGAGACAATAAGTCATAAAGACAAAATAACTTGTCTCAAATGAAAACAAGGTTTGGTGCTTTACCATGAAGTACTGGTATATATAATAAATAATATGCTTATTTTGGGGATATTATGTATTATGGGGTTTTAAGCGTACAAAATGTAACCCTAAAGTGTTCATTTGATGGTTGAAGAAAACTTTATCAAGTGTTGTCAACTGATCATAAATGGGTGATTTGATAATCGTATTTAATGATTAGGTTTGCTGTAATTTAAATATGGATAATTTCTTATGCCAGATAATGCAATTGTGGATTGAAGAAACCAGATAACTTTATTAAATAGTCTGTTTTCAAAGTAGCCTGTAAAGGCATAGCATAGTAAAAACCACTAGACTCACTAGACAAAATGAAGTTTCCCAAAAAAAAGTTACCAAACGAGTATTTTAACCAGCACTAAAAATAAACACAAATGGAAAGTGTACGAAGAAAAATACAATATATTGCGTTTTTGTCTTTGGAGTTGGTGAACTTTAACAAAATTGAGTGTACCAAGCTTTATCGTTTGACTAACAATTAAAAGAGACAAGTTTAGCTTTTATTCTTAATATCATATGTACACACAAGACAGAAGATAATGAAAATAATGGCTTAACTGATGACGACTTGCATTTACTATATAATTTAATGTTGTATGTATGTCTGTATATATTTCTTACTGTCTATCTCATTTATTATTAGAGTCAAGCCAAATTATAAAAATAGGTTTACTCGGTCGTTGCTCCCTTTTTATTTGAGTGAGTTCTCAGTTTGCTGGGTTTTTTATTCTCTTTAGGTAATTTCACTAGAAAGCCTTTTTGACAAGTTGGCTGTGTATTTTATCCTAAGAAATATATATACAAGTGTGTGTTAAAGAGAAAGCTCCTCCTGCTACACCCTACTCCTTAGTCACTTTAATCACATAAATTATCTGGGAAAATTGTCTCGTTGACCTAATTTCCTTTTTTTGTGTAGAACATTCATCTGTGCGAATCCTCCCAGTATTTTCTCTCATCTCACTTAAGTATATTACATGAGCAATGTTAGAATTTGCAAAAAAAAATCCGCTAATTTTAGCAAAATAAGCACAGCTGAACCGTCTACATAAAAATGATGACAATGCAATGGGAAACATGAGATAATTTTCTTTTGTTATTGCTAAAATGCACATGGGACTTTCGTTTTAAGATTATTGTCGTTTCTCTCAAGTAAGTACGTAGATAACACTTCTTAGGATATAAATGGCAGCCTAAAGTAAATAATATATGCTCCAAAGTATTATTTTTAAAGTTGACTTAATATAGCTCAGTATTTTTAAAGTCATAATTCAGAAATTTAGTAAGAAAACTAGCATTTATTGATACACTTTGTTGACTTTGGAAAAAAACAAATTGCATCTTTAAGATCGACTAAAAACAATCGTAGTAATCAAACAAGCAATACGATTATCAAATAATAGGATACTTTTATTTGTTTTTATTTGACGTAGTCATTTATGTAACATAATTATTTTATTGATTTGAAAATATGGGAATATTAGTAGACTTTATGGTTCTAATTACTTGGTTAAATTGTTTACAAGTGACGTGAATTGAAAATGTTTTCACATGAATGAATATTTAATTTGTAGTTGACCGAAAAAAATTTGAATTTTTTTTAATTTTTCACTATTGCATCTATTGACATGCATAAAATTGTTGTTAGCTGCTTCTATTTTTAATTTTGTATTGAAAGCTTATACAATACAGATATAATGATTTTCAAAAATAACTAGAACAATAAATGTTTTTCTTTTCGTTTGAATTCAACTTGATCCTGATAAATTTTAATCTTATTACAATATATCTTGCTGGTTTCCAAAAAACGGGTAAATTTTATTAGCTTTATATGCAAAATCTTATAATTTTATTTTCTTTTAATGAAATCAAAACATGAGCACATTATACAAGTTTTGCTGCTACGTTCACGTTTTTATGGACAAATAGCAAAAAAAATCAAAACAAAGTTACACTTTTCGGATTCATCAAAGCATTGTAAAAGCCAAGACTCAACTGTCGACAATAATATCTAGCAAATAGCACTGTAGTCCCTAGTAATTTTAGTGCAGTAGATTTAATTCCATAAAACGATTGAATTTTGTCAAATTAAAAGTTTGTTTGGAACTGGTGTACAATTTATTTACTGCTTTTCCTTTACACTGTTCAGTTTAATTACCAAAGAATCAATTTTAAGGACATGGCCATCTGTTCTTGTTGTTGTTATTGTTGCTCAAGCCAAACATAAGTATTTTGCAAGCCATTTACTATTATCGTATAAAATGGCCATTTCATGTTGTCAAAACTAGGCGACAACTAGAGCCTGCATCAATTTCAATTAACATAATTTGTTTTTCCTACTGAATGACAAAATGCGAAATGTGAGTGTTTTATCACCACTTGCTATCAATAGCAAATGATGACTTGAAAAAGTTGCTGCTTTTCTCTTGGCCTTTTACAGCTTGATATATTGCTTTGTTGTTGAAAACGTTCAAAGAAAATGGTAATAATAGGCAATTGACACTACTCAAGTGGAGAAAATTGGATTTTCTATTGTGTCAAGATTTGGAAGTCAAACGTTTTCTGTTTATTGTCCCTTTTCTATTGTATTTCGACTTGTAGCGCAGAATGTTTAATGGTAATGGTAACTGTTTCAGAATATAAACTGTTTATTGTGTACTTTATTTCATTTCAATACTGTAAGTGATTGCTTTCAATGTTATTGTGCCTACTTATATATCCATTGTAAAATTATGTATGAAAATTCAATTTAAGTCAAAATTACGTATAAAAATACATTTTTTTTATAAAGACAGGAAAATTCGTGTTTGAATTTATTTGACTTATAGTTGGAAAATATTTATGTGGAATAAACACATATTTTAAGTATCCATATGGTAATATCAGACATTTTTTGCGTATATTTTACGCGATTTTTGCGTTTTTTCAAGTGTCGTACAAATTTATCAACTTTTCTACTTCACAATGTGTACTTTGGCATTCAATATGCAAAGGGATTTTCAAATTAAATTCCAACAGATTATTTTGAATCTCTTTGGAAGCTTTTAATTAAATACTTAAAAGCGTAACTCAAAAAGCTTTGTTACGAATGTTCTTATTAATACCTGAAGCAAAGTTGTTATAGATATGTCTATTTTAATTTATTTTTGCTATGTTCCAAAATTAGAAAATTCGATTTGTAAAGTCACTGTAAAACCACTAGCTAACAATGGGCAACTATACAAATGTAAATGTAATTCGTATAGACAAAGAATTTTGTAATTTGCTCTATTAATCTTTTGGTACTATAAACATTGAAATATCACACTAAAGCACGACACACATGTTATTTTATACTTTGTGAGAGAAAGCGTGTTTCAAAGAGAAGCTCTAGAAAAACGAGTAGCTTGAATACACTTAAACATGCTTTGTAAGCAGAAGACTGTGTAGTTTTGTGGTGTTTGCTTGTCTATAATTTTACACTCCATTGATTCAAAATTACACAAAAGTTAATTACGAAAACAAGACATTGAACACAGGGTATTATTCAAGGATCATTGAACAGTGTTATTGCATCAACAAAAATAGTACCAGTACTGTTTCCACTATCTACTCTAGAATGAGTGCTTGGAATCCTACGGATAAATTGGTTGGGTAAAAAGGAAATTCTAATTTTATGGTTTTTCCAGGACAACAAAAAAACACAAAAAGAACATATACTAGCCATTAACTCATTTGAACCACTAAAACGAATTAAAAGATTTTTAAATTGGTTTACTTTTTAAATTAGTTAAATCAATATAAACCGAACAAATTGTATTTATATTGCTTTATACGCTATTGACAAATGAAAATTTGATCAAATTTAAGGATTACATAAAGGAAAACATGATGTTTGATGAATTTCGTTGAATACTATAGAGTAAACGTTTGTAATAACTTACAATGCAAGATTTTAATGACTAGTAAGATATTAGCATTTAAGTTGCACACAGTTTATCGTCATAAACTATTTTATTCAGAAATTGTAAACCTACTTAACTGTTATAGTTTTATGTGTCAACCTAAATTCAATTTTGTTAAACGTTTTTGAGATATTTCCACCCAACTTTCTCTTGATCTTAAGCGAAAGCTTTCCTCTTAAAATATTTTAGCTACTATGAGGACTTTACTCTTGAGCTATAAATGAGTTTTGATGGTATGATTAATGAGTGGTTTTATATTTTGTGATTAGATTGATTATGAAAGTTTTCAGATGGATGACGATCACTCTGAGCTGTTTGCTGGCGTTATTAGTATGCTTAAAAAGTGATTAGGAAGGTATGTATACTTTATAAATTTATATACATTAGTCGATGTGGATTTCATGCAAAGGTGGAAATTTTCTATAGAAACTTAATGTCATTTTGTGTTATCTGGAGAATATGTGGATGCATTAGTGTGACGTTCCTTCTATCTGGTTTAAGTCATAGTCATAATAGAACTGTGCGGCAAGCGAAAACCATAACCACAGTTTTCTATTCAACCTGTCAGGACAATTGGAACCTACTCAGGAGATGAGCTGGAAAGAAAGTAGTATAAAATTGGTCATTAATGCAAACAGTGTCTTTCGAAAATTCGCGAATGTGTCGCAAAACTTTTCGAAAGTTTAATGACAGCTTATAATACGTGTGGTTGCCAGATAACTTGACAAAATGTTACTTTGACATAAAATTATAGCCATTTGGTTTGGTATTTTAGAAAATTCGAGAGTTTGTACTGCATTCTTGCAGAGAATGGGAAAGTATAATAAAATGTTGTAGCCTTGAGAAAAGGTGGATAAAATTCACTAAAAATTTGCATTGCAACCGTGTTGAAAATGTGTTGGGGAGGGAAAGGTATTGAAACTTTAGATATTAGGGCCATTATTGCTACAAAAGTTTCTTTTATAAAAAAAAACAAAGCTTGGATAGCAGAATGTACAATGATGTTAAACACAGTGCACTAAAATAAAGTGCAATAAAAAGGCTATTAGGGTTTCGATAAAGGAAAGAGCACTATCTGGTTCTAATGGCTCTATTTTCTGCGCTTTTATAGTTTTAAGAAAGAGACTTGAAAATTCAAGCTTTTATTATAAATCGATATTTTTAGGTCGTCGTTAAATAAACCCGTGCGTAAAATAGATAAACCATGATAGAGTTTCACAATAGCAGAAATGTTGTTAATATGATAGGTATCTGTATTTTTTAAATAGTAATGGTATCAAATTTATAATTTCTCTTAAAATATATTAAGCTGTCAAAATATTTGATCTTGAATGTATTGAGTTGAGTAGATACAAAGCTAACTTAAACGTTTGGCGCCGGGATCCACATGAATTTCAAATTTTGATAAAAATTTACGAGTCCGTGGGAAGTTCTTTGAAAGTCTTGCAACACAAACGATGCTTTGAATCCTTAAAACAAACCTTGTAGATACCAAAACATTTTCTTTCATGGTCCAGAAGAAAACAACGAAAAAATATTTATCTGACTTTAAAACATACCATTTTCCTAAAATTATTTCAACAGATAAACTTTTGGTTTGAATGGATATCCCGTTGACTCGGAAAACTGCTTTCGGACCGAAAGCAAAACAAAAGCCTAAAAACAAGCAAGAAAATGCAAAATCTTTTCCAGAAATAGAATCTCTCCGGCTAACATTTACTTTCGCTTTTCCCAATTGTATTTTCACAGCTCAGATTTTAGATTTTGGCAAACAACAAACAAGACCAAACACATCAAAGCTTCAACTGGCTAACCTACTATGTGTTGTATATTCACTAAAAATATATCTAGCTTCTACTTTAATAATTTATGAAACAAACGGACACACAAATATACCGAAACAACTGGCTAAAAACTTATATAAAATATGAGCCAGTGTACGGAAGACAACCGTCAAAAGAATAAACGCCGTTTAGTCGTTTTTTCCGGTTGTATTTTAAGGTTTGTGCACTCCTTTTCTTGAAGTATTCACATCAAAATGAATTTTCATAAATGACAGTAAAAGTTTATGCAAAATTTTCACTAAGTTTATATAAACTCATAATCGTAGACAAGCTATTACGTAAAAACTTTTAGAAAAGGAGACACTGACTTTCACTTTCAATTTGAGTTTCCGCTAAACGAATGAAAGGGTTACAACCGTGGCCACCACCACCGTCATTGTGTGTAATCTTCATAAAAACAAAAGAATTCAAAGAAGCTTTCTAAACAAAAGGAACGTGGTTGGTTACATGACACATCAGAAAGTTCTCCACTTTCACTAAAAATAAGTTTTTTTCTGGTTTCTCAGAGTTTTTTTAGAAAAAAAATGAGTGTTGAAAATTTATGTATATTATGCATACCACCATTCTATTATGTTAGAAGTCTAAATTTTGTGTGGTTTTACAAGCAAAACTATAATGATTACAAAAACGTTTCTCAAAAAAAAAACCCAAATGGCGTTGACGTCGACCTAGTTTAAACTTTTTAGGTTGGGTGTTTTTTTTACAATATGCCTAAAATATTATTTTTAAACGGCTGCGAGCATAGGCATTGTGTGAAGAAAATGGCAAAACATAATGGAGACTGTGGCGGCTGACGTCTTTCGTTTTTTTTTGTTTTAAAACTTTTATTCATTTCGACTCGAATGACAGTGTTTGTAATTTCGTGTGGTTTCCTTTGACTTTATAGTGAAAAGGATAATTTGTGGGAGTCTGAAAAAATTGTGTAACAAATGGAAACTACTGTGGGCAAACTTGTGTTAGTTGTTGAACATTCACAAAAGCATAATTTTTATTGTGTGCATTTCCCATAAATTTTAAACCACACCCAAAAGTAGGACATATGGTTGTGTTTGTCTTTTAGGCGGGAAAAGTGTGTCATTGTTGTGGTTTCGAAAAAGATATCTCCACGTTTTGTACTTAAAACTATGTTTTCAAGTTATGTGTACTCAGTTTGCAGTAAAAACAATTTGAGGTTTTGCTGCAAAAATATGTTTTAATGTTTGAACTCAAGATAAGTATTAATTATTGATAAGGTCAATGAAAACTTGTTAAAAATGTCTTTTTGTTTTTGTGTATATGTTTTCAAATTGCTATATTTTAATGAAAATCACTGCTATTTTAATCAAGCTTTTGTCCTTATCTTTAAACAATTTTGTTTTATTTTCCAGCATATGTTAGACATTGCAAAGGATTTTGGGCAGGTTGTAATTTACCATAGTTGAAACTATCCCTTGTAGGCTAAATATTCTAACCTGTACAAAAAAAAGATACTTAAATATTCAATCTGATTTACAGGTAAAATTTGTTATGAGAAAGCTAACAGAAAAAAGATCTCGAAGTATACTAAATCTCTTTTCTGTAAAACAGCAATATAAACTACTCTGAAGGATGGAAAGGGCACACAAGCGGAAAACTATACTGCTTACAGAACAAAAAATACGAATTATTGTTGAGGCTTACCCGCCCAGCAAATTTTGTTTTACGGTTAACCAAACCATAACAAAAAAACTAAAGGATCGATAATTGTACGTAAATTCAGTTATCATTTTAGATTAGGTATACCATAAAATATTCTTCACTTAAAATCACATGATACGTAGAAAGATTTTTATACTAGACTGCTATAGATTGAAGTTTTTTCTGTAATATAAACATTTCTTCTTGTCCACTGCACATCTTATCCATTCTTTTCAAATATTCATGCTGAGTTGGTAATAATTTCTGGTAACGACACAGCACAAACAATTCTACATGCTTCACTCTTCTGTAAACACTTATCTCTCTCATTTCAAAACCCTTGTCAAAACGAAATAGATGTATACTTTTTCTGAGAAGCTTTTTATCTCAACGATCTTTCAACATTCATAAACATTTGTTTTTGCAAGCCACAGCATTCCTTTTATGCTTATTCATTTCCTTCCTTACTCTTCTATTTCAAAAGAAATATAAGAATATCTTGTATAATTTCTTTAGTGCCGTTTCACTCAAGCATACTTCCCTTTTTCTACTGAATTTCAAGAGAGTTGTGGTCTGAGCTGATTTTGACATAGAATGTATATTCTTGCGGAAAGAAGGATCGATGACAGAAAAGTGTCAGTTTAGAATTTAACTTTGTTAAAAAACAGAGATATCTAATTATTTAGCGAGGCTCGAATGATTTTGAAAACTAATCATTGAATGTTTCATTTTTTAGCTTGACTGCAAATCTACTAATTTTTTTTGAACAAGTTCATTCTTATGTTGAAATACTCATATAAAGCCAACAAACACTGAATGAATTGAATTTTTATTAAAGTAAAAAACAAATAATTATTCTATATTACTTTTCTTTAGGTGAGCAATAAAACAGTCTTGACGTCGAAAAAAATCCCCACACTACCAAATTGAAGTAATGCTCAATCGTTAAACCTCCAAATAAGCTAGTAAATTGGTGGTGCGTGCCGTTTTATTGGTAAAATGATTGAAAACATTGATGTGCTGAGTAAGTAAACAGGAAAATAACAGAGTAATTGAATAGTGAACACTGAAAGCACCATATAATTTTTTTACAACTCTCTCTTGGCTTTCCCCATTCAATTTTCACAGCTCATCATCCAATCACGAAAATCGTGCTTATTCAGCAAATTTCCTTTCAAATAGCTTATTGGCTCGAATGGTCATTTTATTTATTAAGCATATATATTAACGTATATTTAGGTGGTAGGAAAAATATTATGATAAAAAACAGAATGGTAATAATAATTTCCCATTCAATCAAAGTAGCACTATAATTATATAATTATTCTCAAGTGAATTGACATGATTTTTTTTATAAATATCAAAATATTTCATTTATCAATTAATGTCGTTTTACAAAATTATAGCTTTATAAGCAATTTTTAAGCATATTTGGAACAAAACTGTTAAAATGAACTGTTAAAATATTTAACTAACTTGATAAAATAGAATTCTTGAGAGGTCATTCACACCAATTTATAACAAACTGCAGGTAAAATAACCAATCTTACAACAAAAATACTTTTCTAAGGAATTCTATTACTTTTACTCTTAATAAAACGCTATTGCATTTTTTTCTACAATCATAATACAAATGCTAACAAGAATACCAAACTTCTATTTTTTTGTATGATTTTAAGGAATGTGTATTCATTCCAAATCGATTTTCTCTCGAAACACTCACTTCTTCTGCTAAAACACATATAAATGAAGAAATAGCTTATTTACTTTCAAGTCATGCGTGTACTTTATTCGAATCACGTGCAACTTTCTCTTTTCATTTCTGTCCGTTTACATTTTCCTTTCGATCGAAGAAGAAATTGCGTGCATGTGTTTCAGAACTTCTTTGTAAATATCTAATATATAATAGAGGTGCAGAGAACTAGCGACGTTACTAAAGTAAATGGCAACAAAAATATTGCGAAAATACCAAAACAGGAAGTATCATCGATTCAAATGGAAATATGGAAGATTTAGGAATGTTCAAAATTCAGAATGGCAGTTATGCATTTTTAACATAAAACGTTATGAAAAATGAATTGGTTTTTAAAAATCTGACGTTTTTTCATGCTATTTGACTTTATAAAGTTAAAAGTCCTAAAATTAACAGCAAAATTATAAATTACCCTCAAATATTTCTACAAACTTAAAAAATATACCATATTTTTTCGAAAAAGCAAATATCAATTTATTGGATATAATTTTCCTTGTCAACTTTCATTCGTTTTTATAAGCCAATCAACAAAATTGATAGCTATAACCGATCCAATGACGACATTTGGTTTTTCCAACCTAATTAGAAGTTCTAACGCCATACCTTCAATTTTCCTGCAGTCTAGTTATAAATACAAATAGTTTTCTATTACGTAGAATTCCAAATGAACAAATTATTCAAAAAATATCACATAAAACAGTTATTTTTACCTTCTGATATTCAGGTTTAACTAGAACTCCTCTCAACATTGTTGTTATATTTTTTGCATATTTTTTTGCAAAATATTCTACTTTCCGGCTTTCAACCCACTCATTAATCTTGTCTATTCCTCTTCCCAAAAAAACAAATTATATAACAAACATGTTTACTTGAAAAACACTGTTTTTCTTCAACGCCGCTTTTTTATTTTTCGGACAACCTAATATTTTCCTTTTGGAGAGGAAATAAAAATAATCAATGAACATATTTCTGGTTTGGTCTATTCCAGTGCAGAATTTTCTCTTTCCAGTAAACATATTTCTAACTTAGAACATACCACCATTCTATTTCAAAAGCACGATCCAAAAATGAATTCCACAAAGCCTGCTTACTTCTGGATACTCTTGTGTCGGTAAAAATACACGCTCCTTTATAATTCTAATGAACCACTGCCGCTGCACTCCACACATATTCCCTAAAAACTTTCTATTTCATTCTCTAGACCCCGAAAAAAATATGCTTTATACTTTTTCACCGCTTACATAAAAAAGCCTACCCAAAATAATAACCCGGTAGTAGTACCTCACCGTCTATTATTATTTTTTATTCAAGCAAAAATGCTTACCCATTCAACACAATCGAACCACAACCCAGAAAAAAAATATTCTAACAAAAGCTTGTATAATACTTTATTACGCTATACTACTCCCATTTCCCCCAAAAAAAACCCTGTAACAAATATAATAGCCTTACATACATTTTTTCGGGAAAAATTTATTTATACTTGGCATTGCAACAATACAAGTATGGTTCAATAGCTACAATTTGCTTTATTTGTAAACAAAAATTGTACCCTTTAGAATATTTCATCTATTGCTATAACTTTCATATAAAATATATTGAAACATTCCATGTTACGCTTGAGGAAATATTACGAAACTAAACCATTTTTATATAACAGCAAATATTGACGTATTATTACGTTCATGATTTTTTTCTTCAAGTTCCGTCAGCATTTCCTCTGGTATTTTATTTTCTGGAGGGAGAGTATGCTGACGGGCTATTTATTTCCCTTGAGTGATCAAAAATATTTTTGTACATTTGTTTTGGCAACGTTATGTTTCCGTCCATCTACATTTCTTATTCAGCTTGTCAGCTAAAGATGTGTACTTTTGCTGCTTAAAGCTGATTCCTTCAAAAATAAAATCTGACGTGTCTTGACAGAAAAATATCCTCTTGGGAACCAAATAAGGAAGGAGTTGGCATATAAATGTATATTCACACGTTTTTATTTATATTTGGTATAAAGGTTGTATAAATAATAGTGTTACTGTGTCAGTAACGTTGGTAATATGATTACAAAGTTTTTTGACGCAATATAAATATATATATGGCAATAGCCATACTAAACCACCCACACGTAAAACCTTGGTTCGAATATATATATTTGCAACATATTTTTATTTATTTATATATTTTGGGACGGTCAATTGCATAATATATTTTTTTCCAGACAGTTTTGTTCTTGAAAAAAATTCCACCCATAAATTCTTTGACTACGTGATCGTTCAAAAGCATTACTATTTAGTGTACTGCTCGATTCCATTGCATAACATGTTTTGGTAAAGCGTTTTTTTTGCGAAAATGTATTACGATATGCGTATGTTCAATGCTCGCTATTATTTTTGTTGCAGCTCGCTAGGGAGAAAATTTGTAATCCTTTTACTTTCATTTTTGGCACTTTTTTTAGTAATTGGAAAGGCGTGCTTGGGTTAGGGTTATGTATGTTTGTGCAGAAGTTGGGAAAAAATGGTAAAAGTTTTATATTAAAGTGGCGGTCTATCGATTTTTTTAGAAATGACAACTTTTATGGGTCGAAGTAAACAAAAACATAAGTTGTGGAAGTGCTGGTGTGTCTGCACGTTTTATCTATGAGAAGCACGTTGGTCTACTAAATTTGCACTGAAATAAATGTATTGCAGTAAAAGTTATAAAATATCAAGTGGTAATGAAAACACGTATATATTTGTGGTTAGTTATGGTGCATGCTTTAAGTGTAAGTTAGTTAATGCTTCAGGTTTTTTGCAAAGTTTTATGAACTTTCTAAAAACTTTGATGCAGAAATGCTTTTATTGTGTAGCTAGGATTTATTTTGATGCTGTGTAATATTTACGTGAATTTCGTAAATTGTTAAACAGTGCACTATATTGAACGTTGGAAAATATTATAAATTTTATTGTATAGTTATTAGAGGTCAGCACGTAAATTGGTTATTGAATATTGTCGTAAAAATGTCACACCAAAATTTATAATTATAATAATTTGTAAGTAATTTAGGCATTTAGTAACGCTTGTAATGATAATTTGTCTTTGATATTACGAAATTTCGGCAACAATATCATATTACATTGCACCAAGGATTTATTAGAATTTATGGTCTCGAACTGTGTAAATACTGGAGTAAAAGGAATAAAACCAAAATTAATAAACTGAATACATGTAATTTTACTAACCTGTAGAGATGAAGATGAAGGGTAACCTGCAGTTTGATATTCACTTTTTCATTCGTGTTCGATATTGTGTTTAAACTAAGGTCAAATTGGAATTTATTTCAGTTCGTAGATTTCAGATTAGTAATAGCGAACTTATTGAATTACAGCAACACTTGAGGTTTTAGCACTTTCACTGCCACGATTTTTGAAAAATCACTAAAGTTTGTTGGAAACTTAAGATTTATTTAGAGGTGTAAATCCATCTGCAAAAAAATCAGAAATTTGGTTTAGTTTTGAGGAATAATTTCATTTAAAAAATTTATAACTTTTATATTTTTTGCAACATTCATTCCACTTTTAAGTTTCAGATTGCAAATAATTTTTTTTGCACAACTTTTTAATAATTCTAAGATGAGTTGGATAAATATGCTAATTTTCATTTTAATTTAACTTTGTTAATAAACCGAGTCAAGTGTCGATTACAAATATTTCCAATATTCATTTGTAGGAATCGGTATACAACCAATCTAACAATATTCAATCCAGTGTATGTTTATTGCTAAACATTTTTGCATCATTTCCAGCTCTAGGAAAAAAATATACTGCTTTAAATTCTTGATATCGAGATGGACAAAATGCAAATATTTTCCAACTTTTCAAATCGATCAACTTCAAAGAGATACGTAGAATCTTCTGACATTTACTTTGACATGAATATTTCATTGCTTATTTTTTCAGTTGAGTGATCCTTGTTTAAAGAATAACGAAACAAACAGACAGTGATGTATTTTATCTCTAGAGATGATATATAACAAATATTGCAATTTGCATACATTTTATACCTAAAGAAAGTTTTGAAATGCTTTGAAGTACGTTAAAGAAACAATTCACGGTCTGAAATTTTATAATCATTGCATCATGAGTATTTTTTTGCCTTTACGTACAGAATAATACTGAATTGTATTGATCGATTTAAGTAACGGATGCTTACCCTTTTGCTTCATGTTGGCAATATATTTCAAATAGGAGAATTTCACAAATTCGATCAATACATATGTGTGTTTGTTTTTAAAACACTAGATTTTTGTGAATTCATATTGAATGATCTGAGTTCTCAGAAAATTTGTCAAAGTGCAAAAAAAACTAGAAATTTAAACCGAAAATTTCAAGTTAAGATATTATACTTTAAGCAAAGTTTAAACACATGGCATTTGGTACAAATACCGGGCAACGAATGAACTCGTATGAATATAATTTTTTGCTATACTTCAAGTAAGAATCGAATAGAAAGTAGCACGTGTCATAAGTCAAAACATTTTTGTAGCAATGCAACTGATATATAGTCGTAAACAATGAACGTTTAGACGGAATAATCTTATAAATTGAAAAATATGCATATAAATCTCCTGTCTAGTGATTTACTATCCAAAATTTATATATTTATGCTATTGGTTCACAGTTAATAATATTTAATGAAGTATTGAATTCATCATCGATCTTCCAGCGTAATATATTTAGCTCTCTCGGGAAAAGTGCATTAGACGACAAACTAATCCCTAATTCTTGAAAAGAGGATTATATAAGTTAGTTCATACATCGAAATGTATATACTGTGTACCGAACCAACCTTAGTAAGCCCAGTGGAAAATTTCATTGAAAAATGTAATACGATTCCAAATACTTGGTACATATACTTTCACAATTTTCTACAAGGCCATGAAAATTGACAAGTCGGCAAGCTGTTATTAATGTGAAATGAGACGTGCTTAAGAGGATGTCTATGTCTGGTAGAAGGATTTCTACTGATATATGTATTAAAGCGAATGCTTGTAACGAGTACCCTTTTAAGAGACATTTCAAGCAAATATTTACTTGCGCTTTTTGAAACGTATAGGGTAAATAATCGATATTGCTGTTACTTGCGCTTGAATTCAGTATTAATGTTTTTGTGTATAGTGGAATTCATCAAAAACGTATGTCTGTTACCCAAGTTGGAAAATTTTGAGTCTGGTTTTGACATATCTTTTTGAATTGCTACACGAT
The DNA here is from genome assembly GCA_034693345.1 of Entomobrya multifasciata. NCBI lineage: Eukaryota > Metazoa > Arthropoda > Collembola > Entomobryomorpha > Entomobryidae > Entomobrya > Entomobrya multifasciata. The sequence continues at coordinate 18,176 of JAQFXM010002048.1, forward strand.
ACGGCAATCATTCGAGCATTATTAAACTTATGAAACATGGATAGGCCAATAAAAAATTTTAAAACGTAGAACGTCGAGCTTGAAACATCACAAACAGTCTATCATATACATAAAATGGTTGAAGTAGACGAAATAGAATTACTTCCGTATTTAAAAAAAATAATTTTGCTATCGTTCAACACTGGTGATACAGGTTCGATACGAAAAATTATAAAATGAAACTAATATTTTGGTTCTCGTAAATACCATCGTCGACCTTGGTAACATCGTAAGTATATTTTTAAAAAGTTGTTGAACATGAGCGTGTGCGGTGAAGTGCATGTATTTTCTCATCTATTATTTACAATAAGAGGGATTATTGACGAGTTGGGCTAGAAAAACTGACATTTATTTGAACGATTCGTTTGACGGTTTATGGCGGGAGTCATTTCGGTCTGCACGCAGCAGTCTTATTTAATAATTGATGCTTTATAACACCTTTTAACCTTTACTAATGGAAAGGTCATTTTTGTCAAAAAAAATTTTTTATGGACAATTGTGATAGCAAAACTAGAACAAAAATGTTTTTCAAAGACATTATTAGACAATCATAAAATTGCAGCAAAAAGACATTATTCAGTCAATAAGTCGATTGCATTTATCATTCTGAACGAGTTTGCAATACAGTTATAATTATCCAGTCAGGTATGAAGTTGTAATACATATTGGAATAAAATACACACGGAAAAAAGAAAATTGCAGTGTTCGGAAAATTGCTCTGTATTTTATGGAAAATTTTGAAACTGAATTTCTGAAACTTACCGGAATAAATATATAAACACATTGGACTATTTTAATCTTCTAGGCCATTAGTAAGTGAAAATTATTGTATTTTGGAAAAAAATAATAAGCACTGTTAAGGTTAACGTTTCACTTAATCACAAAAATGGATAAAGTTAAAAGAGTCCATTGGAAAAAAATCGAAAAGTTAAAAAGCACTGATCAAAAAGTTTTCGACAACTTACTTCGCAATAATTGTAGCAGAATAACTGTTTAGTTTTTGACCGACGTTTAACTACCAAATTGGTACTATAATTGTAGCTTTGTTGTTATTCCTCGTTGGTTAATTGCATAAATGCTTAAATATACACATGGTTGAAACATCTAAGCTGCACTTAGCTTAATGACAATTTTGGGGTAATACGGAGACAAAATGAGAAAATACTAATGTAATTGGTTGGTTTTAAAAGTCTAGACAGTTTTCGTTACAGACAGGATAAGTGACAATGACATATTTTGATACAATGTACATCAAAAGCAAAACTCAAATAATGCTGGGCTCAGGGCCCACTTTAGTGAATAATATATAGTTTAAACAAATATTTTTAAGGAATATTTGGTATCTAAGGTACAGTACGACAACGTTTTACGCAAATACACGAATTCTATCCATCTGAGTTGTCACTTGAATCATTTATTGCTAATCCAAAAAGGAAAAAAAGCTGGTAAAATATATATGTTGAAATATATTATGTTTAGTTCCCCGTTTTTTGTGTTATTCTTTCATTTCTTGAAATATTTCACAAACAGATATCACTTTTTAATAACTTGATGGTTCGTTATAATGAAATGATGTTTACAAAGTAGTTCGACAGACATAATGTCAAATATAAATGCATCAACCGATTTCTCTGATTTTTGACGTTTAAGTTATTAAAAATAACTGTTACAAAACTCTATCGTGTAAAAGCAAATCAAAACAGGATACATATGAAACATATCCTACACAACCTTATTTACACTTTACACCGTCAAATTTTTTTTTGCTTTACACTATTGAATGGAAATCGGGGCACAACGAGACTCAAAGGTGAAATATTTTGTAAAGTTTCATAAATTGTACAAATATTTGTCAAATTCTAACACTGAAGAGCACCATAACACCAGAAAGGTATGGAAATTATTTAAAGAAACGTTTTTGTTAGAAAAAAGAAAGTTATTTCACAAAAACCAGAGCAAGCACCAACATGCTTACAAGCCAAATAACTGTACAGAACTGAAATGAAAATGCCAAAGTTTTTCTTTCCGAAATGCCCTTTCTTGTTTTTCCCCGCTTTGCTCAAAATAGTAAGTAGAATGTACTCACAGTTGCGTAGAAGTTGGTATTTGTGTACTGTGAACTCGTAACGAACTCTGCACTTGCATTTAATGCTACATTTATTGATCATACGGTAAAAACAGGATATTTTTTCAAAGGTAACTTATTATGAAGGCTATGGTTCAGATATTTTTGCGTAGAATTCTAGACTATTTAGAAGTCTAGCTTGCGATTTAAATACGTAGCTACAGGGTTCTAAAAGTGTCATTTCTGATCTACGACGCAAATACTTAAAATGTCCTTGAAACTTTGTGTTAACTTTTTGCAAACTTTAAAATGTCAACTTTACTTCAAAGCTCAAGAAAATAAAAACTTTTTACAAAGTACACTTAAATCCATCATAACTATTTTTGCTAACGTTAGAATTATAACCCTTTTCATTAAATGCTCACCACGTTACAAACTACAACAACGATATTTTGTGTTTTCTTTGAACTTTCTCCACAGAACAAAATAATTCTGTCAAAGAAAGTTTGTCTGATAAGCTTGCACTTTATATTTTTCATTAATTAGCTATATGACAACATTTTATTGAATTGGTCACGTATTTTTATAGTGTCTGCTTGCATCTCAATTTTAAATGGTCTTTTTGTATTTATTATAATTTTATTTTAAGCCACCAATAATAATTAAAGGATATTTAATGATGCAAAGCTTGTTGATATTCTTGTAATCTTGAAGCCAAAGTGGATACAGTAAAGTTACACTTAACACGAAGCCATACCAAGTCTCTTCAAAAAATAATCACTTTCTGCTTTCAGAATAATGGTATCATCATTACCATTAGCCTAATATATCTTTGAAGGACACTCAAAAACCTTGAGATTTTGCTGTTGCTTTAATGTTATTATATTAAAGTCCTTTTGTTAGCTTAGTTCAGTTTCCCTAAGAAGCCATTTGACTTGACATGGCACTTTAAAAAGACATTCCAACTATGAAATCCTTTGAAATGTTGTAAAGTAAGCTAAAAACGATTTAACATTCTAAAGGTATTACGGTTCAATATGTGAGTTGGGTAGATGTATTCTACAAATAATTAAAATTTGAAAATATCTTCTTAGCGACACCAATACTTTGCCGTTTAATATTTGGTTAGTTGAAGTCCTTCAGTTTGTTTTGCTGTGTTAGCAGACTACTGCAAACTAACGACGTTGAGCTTATTAAAATTAAAGTTCATTTAGGTATTTGTCATCCATATTTTATGTCTTGTATTATTAATAATATTTATGGAAACAAGATATTATTATGTCCATAAACAAGCAAATAGAATGATATTGGCTTGCATCACCTTTGTCATTACAAAACATGCGCCATAACAATATTTTAGATTACTTCAATAAAAAGGGCGTACTCGGTGCGATTTAACCAGTTTATCGTATTTCCTCTTAAAATCTCCACGATAACATAAAGTAAGAGAGTGGGAGTAAAAAACCGGAACAATAGAATCTACATACATTGATGTGGGATTAAAATATGTTGACGTTGCTAGGACATTCATACACTAACCCATGAGGTAAATTTTCCCGAAATTTCATCAGATATTAAAAGTGCTCAGGTTACCTAAAACGCCGTTTTATTTTGGAAATAAAGAAATATAACTAGTGTGGGTATTTTCATTTAGCTTTCAGTATCACTATATCAGAGACATAAAATTTCGCTTGATATTTCCCAGAAAGATCTCAATGGGAATGCTTCTATTTGACTGTGGAGACAATCGAAACTAAATTAGCTATTGATAACACTCAAATTCTGCTAAAGGTTTAATTGAAAAATTAGAGCTAGTTAAGAAATTAGATTTCAAAGTACAATATATGCTATACTTTGCTTAAATTCTTATTAAAAATGCTACAATGAATAATAATAACAAATAATACAATGAATGCACTAATTTGTTTTACTAAAATATTAAAATGGCGTTAAAACGGTAAAAATTTATTTCAAGTGCACTTGTGTAATAATTTATCGTGTTTTTGTATGCAACGTTGTTTATTTTAAGTTTAATATTTTTTATTTGTTTTATGCGTTATAAGACATGAACATTTTTTGGTATCAAATCCTTTTATGTGTAAAGTTGTGCATAAAGCTAACAAAAGCTACTGCAAAAGCAACTCTATTGTTTGCAGTGAGAAAAAAAAGTGAAAAAGAGAAAGCATTTTTTGGTGGGCGAAAGTTGCAAACTTTTTAGTTCTTTTGGTCTCTAGAGACTTGTGGTTTCAGCTTGACTTTCACTTTTCCTTGTTTGAGTCAAACGACGAACATTAACTCCCCTACGCTCAATTTTGCACTTGGAACTTTTTTCATCACTGCTTCCCAGTTTTAATCAGACTGTTTTCTGAACTCAACTGGGAAAGTTTTTACGTTCAAAATATCTACACAAATGGAAACAAGAGCATTATATAATCTTGAATATATTTCTGTTCGATATAAGTTTTATGAATCTGCCTTATAATCTATGTATATTCGAAACGCTACCAAACTGATGATGAGACCTTTCCACAACGATTATGAGATAGAAAAAAAAGATGATGCATCATTTTCACTTGTTAATCTGCCAAGTTATCAGATAATTTTTCCCTTTTTAATATCAGCTTTTAACGTTTAACTCAACTAACGACATTTCAACCACCTGCTACCAAATTTTATTATGTTTGTAAAACTTTTAGCTTGCTTAGATTTTTTACTACCCTTTCAAAGTCAAGTTGGTTCGCGCAATAAAAAATTGGATTGAAAAAATGGAAAAAGTAAATGTAAAAAAATGCTGTTTATTGTCGTCGACCTTTAAATATCTCTAAAACATGCTTGATGGGTAAGGATATAAATCTTGTTCTAAGTTCTTAGACCGAAATTGATTTTTTTGAAAACGTACGAAGTTAAAAATGTATGAAAGTTAGAACAAGTGCTGATGACGTTTGGTGTGAAATAAATGACATGAGAATATATTGCCGTGTGGGATGACAGTTTGGATATGAGAATATGTGATATTGTTAGAACTTTAATGCAAGTTAAACTTTCACTTGTACCAAGCTATTTAAATAGATTTTGATTTGAAGCATGTGGTAGTGACAAGTTATCATAGCTGTCATGAATACAGCCCCAAATATGAACTGCAGTGTCAGTGATATCATTTCTCTTAAGTCTGATCCGTTTAAGTAAACAGGAAAATACTCAGTTTAATTTTGAATTCTCGTGTCAAGGACAGTAACGGTATATTTGTGTGTGTATTAGGGTCCAAATACTGTTTAAATATTCAAACTTCTTTGATAATAACATCTTTAAACTTTGAAAAGGAAGCTTTACATGTGTTTTTACACTTGCATTTCGCATTGCTCATATTTCTAAATGAAAAGTGAAATGTGTCGCACCTTTTTACTCGGAAGGCATGAAGAAGATGTCATAAGAAAGTTGGTTCTCGAAAGAGTTTACTTCGTAATGCAACCAATTTTTTTTGCACAAGAAAAAGATGTAAAGCAAAACAGGACATTTTATTTTCTTGTCCTTTATTTTTCGCAGCTGGTTTGCTGCTTAGCTTCCATTTTCTCTGTTAATTAATTTTCTATAGTATTGTTGGTTCAGCTTTCATGCAGCTATGTCAACAGACGTCTTGGTTAATTAAGGAACTCTCTTCTTACAATTTCGAGACTTGTTCTTGTATCCTTTCACTGCTTGTGACACTTCGTCTGCTTTCTTTTTTCTATTTTCTTATAACTTCCTAGTATATTTTTTGTTACACTCGTTTAAGCTTTTAGTATCGTAAGTTACGCAATACTTTTAAGTGCACAATACATAAGAGCTCTCAAGGAGAGTGCACGGGAATGGTTTGCGCTGTCTAGAATGACTTGATACATGAAAAGCTGTCTGATTACATTCTATTATCATTAAAATTGTTGTTTTTTGTATAATTCCATGTAAAATTTGATTACATGAAAAATTAGGGTCGGTATAATAGAGTCGACTTGGTGTTAGTGCATAGCTTTATTAGAAGATTTTTACTTGAAGAATTTTATTAGTCGACCGAAAAATTATTGTCGAACCTTTTGTGACGAAATAGGTATAGTAGAATTTTGTTAGAAGAAATGCATTTAGCCGACATTGTTTTTAGAAGAAACAAATTAGTCGAATTTAGTCGGAATTAGTTGAACTTAATTTTATAGCTTCCTCGTCATTCATATTACATATTTCATAATAAACTATGAACAAATCTTGACTATTCCTGATTCATATGAAAATATAAGCATGTAAATACAAACAAAACTAAATGTACTTTTTCAGAAATATTTGCTTCTGGCTAAAACCCATGTTGGAAAAATATTGTTATAACTTCAAGAATTCGAATCCATCTGAAGTTATCAGTTTCTTAACTGTACGCCTCGTTGGTATTATATGATGTAGTACGTAGTGGTTGCTGTTGATGTATGAGATGAGATATGAATAATCTTATATTAGAATCATATACATTATCCGCTTCTATCTAATTTTTGTCATGCATAGAATTTTAAACATGCGAAGTTCTTCGTGGAAATCAAATATTCATGAAAATACGAAATTTAAAGTGATGAGAACACAAATGGGTTTATTCATATTTTAGTGATGAGATTTATTGTAACTTGCATCTTTGTTTTTGGTCGACTAAAAAGGTTCAACAAAATGCATTTTCGACTATTCAAATTTCGACTAAAAAAGACAGCTACGTTACAGTCGTTTATGTAAAATTCGACAATAAAAAAAGTTCGACTAAAAAATTTCGTCTCCATATAATCTACTAAGACATGGATATACTAAGAGGCAGTCGACTCTATTATTGCGTCCCGAAAAATTGACGTACAAACTGAGTAAATCTTAAAAAATAAAACGTCAAAAAAAAATGTGTGTGTTCATAGAATCATTTGAGATTATAGCTTATATACATCTAAAATATTTGAGCAATTTTAAAAGAAATTTAACATTTTAACTTAAGAAATTTTTTTGCCAAGTTGCAATTTTTTTTCTGAAGTATCGATTTTCGATTGTATAACAAGGCAATTAGATTCAACGAAAAATTGGAATTGTCAACAAACACCAATAAAAAAATTGATTCCGCTAAAAGTTTGCCCTATCATTATTTCATTTCATCCATTTCAACAAAACCTATCATTAAGCCATTTAACAATCATACTTTATCGGGAAATTACTAATAAGCTAATCTTTTTTTAAAGAGAAGTCATTAGTGGGCATATGACTTGAATAACCAAAATGGCCATCATTGTTACGGCGTGGATGCATCCCACGTCTTTTGGTTTACGAAAGAAAAAAATCAATTTCCGTTCAATCGAACTAACACGGGAACTAAAATAAGGTGTCGCTTGCAATCCAGCAAGTGAATAGTCGATTCTGGGTAATTTTTACTCGTAGATTACGATTCTACAATGCTTTTTGTTTAGAAGGAACAAATACATTTACCATGTACCTACACATTATTTAAATAATAACGTTAAGCTGTAATTAATATTTAAAATGAAGTAAAGTTCGTTGGTAATTTAGCCAGAAACATCATGTGACATGAAATATTCAACATGAATTGCACCAGAAACCTGATTGTATCCATACAAATGCAAGAACACACTATGTTTCAGCAACATGCTAAAACCAAGTAATTTTACTACTTGACTTAAAGATCCATCTTCCTATTTTGAAAAAATACAATTGTTTACATTCAACCATTGCGTAACATAGCTCTTACAATAATAATTAAAGGAAAAATACTCGACAAGAGAAAATTTCTTTCTATATTCACATATCACATCCTCTTTTCAACAAACGTATCATATTTTCGGAAAAAAGTACTCGAACAAACATAATACATCTTTTTAATCTTAAACAAGAGCCTATCCAAAAACAATATATGTATATCCTACTTAAATAGCATGTATTGCTTTTAAATTGTATTGGCTTTCATATTTCGCACCAAAATGTATGAAAAATACTTCCAATAAGTGGGATACAAAGTAAGTACTTGGGTAAGCACCATTTAGGGACCAGATTGCAAAAATTTACGTAATATTACATTTGTTTTAGTATGTATTGTACACAAGTGCATTTCACTCTTTAACGCTTTTATTTCTCCGACTGTGACCATCGACTTATTTCCATTTGGAGATGGTAAGGATAATTTTTGGACTAGTTTGCCTAAAAATATTGGACAGCGTTACCGTTTTAAATGTTTTATAAAGGATAATTCAAATCTTATTTGAAGAAATGTCCATATTTTAACTGTAATAAAAAATTTGAAGGAGTGACCCACATATCCATGTCCATATATTTTGACAATATAAAATCAACCGACTTTGCAGATTGTACCTTGCACCTTGTTTTAGACTTTTATTCATGTTTTTATATTAAATGCCTTACTATGCCTTTCGAAAACTGGATCAGTTGTATGCAAGTGTGTTTTCGAAAATGTCTAAACGTATAAATTTATCTATAATGCATTTGCACTGTCTGTTGTTATTTCTCTGGCTTACTAACTTCCAGCTAAATCCACGTTTTTGACATCATTTTAGAGAAACAAAGCAAACAATACACACTGCTTGACTGGAAATTTAGTGTTTTTGTTAACTGTAAAGTGCATGTTTTTTACAAAATTTACACTTAAACTCTCCAAAAAAAGCTTTTAATTCAGCATTTGCATTTTATTTTTATCTGCAGCTGGTTTTATTTCTAAACACTTCAAACACTATTTTTTAAGCCCAATTTACGTATTTGTCTGGTTTTGACGTAAACTTACCTTAAGCCGACTCATCAATCCCATCAAATTTAACCTTTGAACTTTGAGGTAATCGGTGATGGTTTTTTCCAAAATCAGGCTCGCTCCCTTTCAGCTTGCTGCAAGCTTA